>OMNW01012378.1:4554-29476 GCA_900303245.1 Selene dorsalis | reverse complement strand
CCCCCCCTCTTTTTTTTTCTTGACCATATTTTTAAAGAAGTCATTTGTAAGTTTTCTGTGCAGATGTTTCTTGCGGATGATAGTGACAGTGGCTTGAGCTTTGGCTATTGCTGTATTTACTAAATTAGGGGTCATATTACACCCTCTGGGTGGTGAGATGTCTTCAGGGCAGATTGGAGGATTAAGAGGATCAGTATCAGAGTGATGAGACAGGCCAGGGCTTGTTGGTTACAATTGCTAACTTCAATAGAGGTAAGAATTTGGAAGGGACAAAATAACAGGTTACTTATGATTGTTTTCCATCAACGGATACAGTGTTTGGTGAGTAAAGAAATGAAGTCTGATGCTGAACTCGCAAAATTTCCTCGCAAAAGAAAACTGAAGCAAAGCTCCAAATGAGCTCTCAGTCATAGTTTTTCACTGTATACATGCACCTTTGTTGGAGGTTTGGATATAAGTACATGGATGACTAAACTGTTACAAAGTGATCTGATCTCTTTAATCTTAATTACATCAATACAGCATAAAATGCACTAAAACTGTTTAATTTTTTGTACAAAACAACTTATCTGCATAGCACTGTACAGAGACAAGGAGATCCACAGGTGTCACTGAAGTGCAACAGTAGAGCAGCATGTTTGCCAAATGCTTTTATTTCATAAGTCTCATCTAACATCTTCTCATTAATTATTAATTGTACTGCTAAGACAGAAAATCTCTCTAATGGACACATCACTCAAGTTTGTAGACCTGTATGAATTGTAATGGATGAGCACTGATGCGTGAAACTCACATCAAGCAGAGGAAAACTGCATTTTATTCCAACAGCAAACATGTTTTTGTTTTTCTGATATTCCTTTTGTCAGTGCTCTGTCTTGGCAGTTCTCCTTCATAAACTGGATGATGCTATGTGAAACAGGAATTTTGCTGCAGCGGGGAGACAAGCTCTGCCCAACTCTCTGACTGAGATCAGTAGGTTTGCACAGTGCTATGTGGTCACTGTGCACCACTGCAGAGTGGAGAGAATCCATCAAAACCAGCCAGGTGCATCAAACACCCTCAAACCCCTACTCACGTTGATTTCACACTCATGGGAGTGCATTACTTGAACATGATTATAAAATGCACTGAGCGCCAGCATGTAAAATACTTTCAGACTTGGATTTTAGAGCAGGTGAAGACCATCACACAGCACATATACATGAATCTGTTACTGCCAAAAGTTTTAAAAGTCTCAATTTGCCCATCAGGTGTGCGAACACCCAGTATGAGTATTGTCCCTCTTTGATACCATCACAATCCCATTATAAAACTGTTAATGGGTGTCAGTCTCTGTCAAAGTAAGGTGACCAATTGCTCAGTGCCTGATGCCAGTTGGAGCCATTAGCTCCCTCTGCTGAGTGGATTATGGCAATTTTGTTGTTGACCTACTGCACTGGCGTTCTCCATTGTCACTACTGGGGCTCTAAAAAATTCCCATGCTGCCACAACTAGCTGCTGGTCCAGTTTGGCAGGCAGACAAGGATGGCTCTTCAGTAATGGAAAAATGGACTACAAGGTCTGGCTGACCTCTGAATGACGAAACACTCGACTTTCTCACCATTTTCATTTTTCACAACTTTCCAACATACCAATAAAACCTCCTCCTCCTGTCTTCATGTTTGTGGAGACATTAAACCCTCCTCTTTTTATAACTTGTAACACCATCACCTCAGATTCAGTAACTGTTTACATATCCATGCTCAGCATTAGAGACAGTACATTTTAAAGACCGTATGGCCCTGCGTGATCCATAAGGCACAGCACGCACTCTCAACCACGCTCGGTGTCTCGCCAAATCTTAAATCCCTTTTAACTGTCAAATGGAAACACCAATCCCATAATCTATAAATCCAAGTATGACAGTAGGACATCTTGGTGGACACCGCAGGGGGAATGGTACAAAGTTGGGATGCGCAGGAACAGTCTGCCTCTCGTGGGTCTCTCTAATACCAGATTAGGTTAATGAGTATGAGTGCTAGGAGTGACTTTCCACCTGGGTTAATCCCACTGAGGACGCAGGTTTATCCAGAGGGAATCACCAGTCTACCTTGCCCGCCTGCCACCCACAGTGTCTGAGCCAGGTAAATAAGGATTCATAATCCAGCAAGGTGCATTAGTGCAAGTGTTGTTTACATGACTCCAGTCTTTATATCAAATGTTAAACAAACTTAAAGATATGTTTTCTATCTGCAAAACTGTCCTGCCACTATTTGCTCTTTCCCCACCACCCTGACCAAACTCGGAGAACGTAACTTTTCTGAAAACATGTCATCACTGGTTCCGTCACAACCTGAGCCTTCCACGCCTGTCTCCTGATTGACAAACTGCACCAGCAAATGCCAGGCTTCTTGATGGATAGCACCTGCTCCTCCTCAGAGGAAATCAATTGAAGTCATGGGCAGGGATGGGATGCTCAAGCACTTACACATGGCTGTCTGCCTGGGAAAGGTTGGGATGGGGGAGGGAGGGGGCATGAGTGGAGGACAGAGAGTGGGTTGCCAACCATCTGTGTGCAGAGGGGTGCTGCCAAGCGTCAGTCCCTTATTATGGCAAGCCTCAAAAAGACGCACAATGTCTCCAAATTAAACATGTTCTCTCATTCAGGCTACATGTCTTTGGGAAGTTCCAGCATCATTACGTACTCATCCAATCATTCACATTGCCTAGTGTTCTTTTAGTGCATTTAAAACTCTTATATTGGTGACTAATTGATGCAATCCAGTATAATTTATACTATTTCTGTATGTGTTACACTATATTGCCATAAGACACCACTCCCAGTTTCCTGCCAACATACAGGTTCAGTCAGAAATCCACACTTAGCGCATCTTTAGAGAGCACATGGGCCACATCTGTGCAACGGGCCAGCATAGCTACGATCGCAGATGCGATTAAGTGTAGTTACTGGAACTCAACCTATTACGCTGGCCAACCTCAATCCAATCTAAAATCACAGGTTACTTTGAGGGAACTTTCTCGCCCACGAAGGATGGAGGTGGGATCTCCTGGCATGCATTGCCCCGACGAGTAACATCCATGATGGGGGCCCTATGGGCCGCCGTGCCCACCATGCTGGCATCAGTGTGTGTGCCGACCCACTGCAGCACACGGGCAGAGGGCCGATGGTAGAGGGCCAACTGCCTGGAGCTGTAGCCACACATCCCGATCCCTACGGCCCCCAGCAGCACCGCCATACCAGGCATGGTTTTCTCTGCTGGAGACGGCACAGACACATTGTGGTAGGCCTGGGTCTGAAAGAGGAGAGAAGTGGAAAGTGAAACAAGATCAGGTGAATGTTGGATCTTGGTAGGAGTATGAAAGACATTGTCACAGAAAGATAAGAAAGACAATGGGCTTTGAGGCCCATTTTCCAAACTATTGTCTGCATCAAATGAGGGAGCCATAATGTTCCCCCACCTCATCCAGCCCTCCCATCAATGCCTGAGAGATTAAAAACCCATCCTCTCTCATTTAGCAACTTGCTGTCTGTCTCTTCTGACAAACAACAAGCTTGTCTATTTTGCAACATGGGCAGTTTCCTCCATGGGCCCTTAACAATTATAAAGAGTGTATTGGAGCAAATAATAGAAACTTCATAGTTTCTAATGAAAGCTGTGTCACAGGCAGTTAGGAAACCTTTTCTGGGGCTCACTCACCCAGGTCCCATTTCCATTTACAATGCAATGGACTGTTGTAGGCTGGGATTTCTTGATTGTTTGGGATAAACGGTGCAAAAAAAAAAAAAAAAGTCATTGTGTTTTGTGAGCTACAATAAAATGCATCCTACACTTACAGAAACAGCAGCTTGGATGGCATGTTTGGTATAGTTTGCTGGTGCTGTATTTCATCTTCATGTCACAACTCAGATACCATTAAGAGCAGCTGCATAATGGCAGTACAAGATGCAACTCAGTCTAAGTAACTGCTCCTCGCCATAAAGGCGGTACCCTGAAAATATTCATGACATAAATGGCTGCTTTCCAAACTGTTCATTTATTTAATCTCCCCCTTTCTTCTACTCCTTAAGGAACAGTAAAGACAGAGCATGTCAAGCACCATGCAACCGACATTTCAAATCCAAGACATTAAAAGGACTTTCTAAAATGTTCTTTTAAAGATCTTAAAGACAAAAAAAAAAAAAAAATTCAATCCACTGCAGGCAACTTCAAATGACTCAGCACTTTAAGCCCCTGATACCCACAAGTGCAGACAGCTTTACTGTCACTATGCTTTTAAGAGTAAAAATCACAGCACATATATATATGCACGTAAATATGCAGTAGGTGGCTACAGTGTGTACTTGACATTAAAACATACACACCTCTACAACAAATTAGCATTCAAATATTCACATCAGAACTGCCTCATTTTGTGGACATCAAACTGACAAAACACACTCACCTGCAGCAGCCTGATGTACCCAGGAGTCAGTCTTGGGAGTCTGAAAATCATTTTGGAGCGCTCCACGCTAGCCTTCCTGTCAGATCAGGGAGGAATCAAAGGCCAGATAAGAGTTGGCTCTTTCTCTCTGAGGCTTTCTCTCCCTAGTCTCCCAAGACAGGAAACCCACCAACAGAGGGGTCTGTCCGGGTGTATGTGAGTGACTCTTCAACCTGTGCTCAGCTTTCTGATGGAGGACAGTCTGGTCAGCCCTTATAATGCCGTCTTTACATAACAGGCAGTCTGCAGGTGACGCGTCTAAGGGGATTACAGGAGCTGGCATGCAGGGACAAAGAAGTCAGTCAACAGACGGCAGGTTGTATCAAGCGTGGGACAGGATGACACATGAATAGTAGAATGAAATTGGTGTCATACTGAAATGATATAATCACACTGTATAATTATTTCATCAAATTATGTTGTTGAAATTAATTACTTAGAGAAAACTGTAATGTTTTTTTTATAATCATCTATTATCTAGTTATTTTTGTACTCCTGTCAGGGACACATTACACTGCATATATTAACAATGTTTTGGTTTCTACTCCATTGACACATATTCCATATAAGTGGGACATGATGAGGGAAAACTTGTTGATTACAAGGTAGAAATAGTACACGTAAACATCCGGTGTGAATGCTTTCTAACTTCAGCAGCTCCTTTAATAGCCTTACGCAGACCGCTCAAGTTATTTGAAGCCAGAACCACTAGAATCTGCCACATGGGCTGATTTGGATGTTTTCCTGTTGATGCTGTGAATGGCTTCTCCTGCTGTGTCAGCAAATTTCTGTAAGTTTTAATATCCTTCCTGGCCTTAGGGTCCTGAGCTTAGAGGGAGGTCTTATAATGAGGCAGCTGTGCTGATAATGTCTCTCTTGCTGGATGAGAGGAATTCTCTCTGGCGAGAGCAGCCAACAATGACCTTCTCCTCATCTCTGGTAATAGGACCCAATTCTGCCTCCCAACTCATACATCCATGAGTAATCTCAAACCCTGGCAATAGCGCTGCAAAGTCGATATGATGCCACTGAGACTTGTGATGCCTAGTGGGTTTCTCAAAAGAAACTATGCAGCTTTATCAGCTTTTAAAACATTACAGGGGAAAAAAAAACACTAATCAATGCTCAAAAACATAAAACAAACATATATAACTTATGCTCACAACAATAATGCTAACATTCAAACAATCTGCAGACAGGCCTGTAATATTTACATTTGCTAATTGGAAGTTTTTACATAAAGGAATGTTAAGAATTTGGTTAAAAACCATAGTAATGGTCAAATTAAACTTTTCACCTAATTGGAATGAAAGGTGGCGGTAAACACAACTTTGACATCTTCATGTTTCTGGTCTATGTATATCTATGCACTCTCCAATTTACTCTGTGCTTAATCTCTTAGTCAATAAATGCCTCTATGTTTTTTGATGTTAGCAATACAGTGGATTTTTTTGGAGGCTGTGCTGCCTGCTGTGGCCAAATACAATATCATGAGCTGTGAGAATGAAAATTCCAATTATACATGATTCAAAGGATAACCTAAGTTATCACAATTTATCTCTGATGGAAGCATAAATGTCTTGACCAAATGTTATGTGAATCTATATCCACGAGCTGTATAGTTATCAAAATTTCCACACAAGAACATAATTGAGGCACTACAGGAAAAGTCACTAGCATGCACTAATTGGGAATTGTTGATGCCACATGTACCAAATTTTGTACTTAGGATTTGTGAAAACTTTCACCAACTGATGATGCTGCAGGAAATATCAAGGGATTGAAAGAGTTGTTAGGATTCATGCTTTGGATTTCTGACATTAAAGCCAATGCCACAATAGCTTTTGAGATATTTCAGTTTGGATCAAAGTGACTGAGAGCTAAAACTACAAAGGATGAACTCAATGCGATGTTACATAAGCATAACAGGCAATGCGATCTTTGCCCTGATTGTCTCCTCTGGCTAATGTCTGCAGAATGAGCCCATGAACCTTCATCAGTCACAGCACCTGGTGCATCCATCAATGAATGGGGGCCACAGATGGCTGACCTCGTGCTAATTGTTCACCACTATAATATGAAACACACACTCTGAGCCAGGCAGTACGTTGCAGCGTAAGGTATAAACCTGCTGGTTTCTACTGGTGCATCCCAGTTCCAACAAAGACAGCAGTATCTCTGTAGCTAGTATGTGGCAGACAGCTCTCATACAGGTTGTCACAATTGCAGTGTCCAGCCCAGATAATTCTCTGCCCTTTTCCTGAACCTACCCCCTGGCATTGAGCTATGGCTAAATGTATTAGAATAGATTACCTGAGCTGTAGACAGATATGGTGATGCGGAAGGTTAAGCCACCAACTCCCTGGGTGGTACTGGATCCCATGATCCATCAACAACATACTGTGCCGCTATACTGAGCATGCAGTTAGATAACAGCAACAAGAGTTTGATGAGAATAATGCAAGGGGACTAGTTATTGTTCTTTATCATTCAACCCAGTAATGAATATCTACTGAGACACCATTAGTGTCATCACGACTACCTCCCTGAGGACTATCAATTAATCTAATGCTGTGAGGGAAAACACCAAATTCAAAAAGGCACATGGAATAGCAACTTGGTCAGAAATTGATTTGTGGGGAGTGTACTGTAGATAATTGAGGAGCTATTAGGTTAACTGGTTGGGTTTAAATGTCATAACATCTGCAAGGAGTGCTTGAGCTCTGGCAGAGCTGACATTTATTTCTATAGCAATTAGGGCGTCTGGATGAGGAGGACAAGTGTGATGTTAATAGCAATTAAATGTTCGATTCATTTGAGCTACATGAAAAACAACTCGAACAAACAGGGTGGTAAGTTACAGCTTAGCCAATAATGACAACTTCAGGCTTACTCGTGGTGGGAGGAAGGATTTGCAAAGCTCAGGATTAACTAGCATTGTTTTCTTCTTGTACAATATAAAGCATGAAACTAGATTAGCAAAAAGCAAAAATATTTAATAAAAATATTTTATAAGCATCATGATAAATCCAACATGTTGTGATGCAGGATATGAGAAAAAAATTTCAATATCCAGCGGTAGAAAACAATCCTTCACTAGTGTCTCTGTTTCAACATGATTGGCAGTCTCATGGGTGTGTTGTAGAGAGCCCTGTGTTCTTGTCTCCGTGCATGGGAAGAATGTCTGTGATCCAGTATTGGAACAGTGAAACGACTGCAGCGGCTTCCTCTAAAACACAGAGAGACACAGAGAAATGTTTCAGTTACTGCTAAGACTGCTGACAACACAATACCACAGGAGCAGTCGGGGTTTTCACTCTTCACAAAGAGACTTATTTGCTTTTGTGTTTTGAGCATACAAAATCAAAATCCCCTGGCACGGTGCAAATCCACTTCAAAGTCTATACATGTAGCCGTTCAACCTTGAACATCCGTCTGCCATCCAAGACAGAATCTTTCGTTATGTTATTCTTGAAAAAATTGAATTCATTTTAGTCTGGGAGGAACATAAGATGGACAATGTAAAGGGGAGCAGGGAAGCCAACACCATTCATGAAGGGCTCTCCTCTCATGGTGAAGTAAAATACACTGAAAAGGAAATGTGCTTCAGAGCTGCTCCTGCAGTCAACTGACTGCCACTGCAAGGCTAGATAGAGTGAGGAGAGTTTTAGTGAACTAGCTTGAAGGACTCTCAAAGCACACCTCACCACAAGCACATGGATTAGCTCCTGAATTGCAGTGGATGTGGGTTAAATTCAAATCCAGAATACTATTTAATAAAGTGGATGTTCTTTTTTTCTGCTCTGATACAATCTGATTGCATTTAAAAACAGCGGCATTTAAAAACAGTGAATTGATGCATGACTCATATATTGTGATGTGGGTGAGGAGGGAGGGAGGGAGGCAGAAAAGCTTGCAGGCAGCTGAGGAGCAGGTGCACGGAGGGGATAGGCGCAACTAAGGCAGGCTCTATTGTGAGTGCCGTTCACGAGGTAGCAAACAGGGTTTTACGCTGTGTCGTCTTGGTGACAGAGACAGGCAGAGACAAGCATCACTTTGTGACCACTGTTATGACGGCGGCCTGAATCTCCTTGCGAGTCTGTCTCACTCTTGTTCTTACACACATAAACTTGTGCGCATGACGGCGCAAAGTCCCTGCTGATCCTATTATGCAGCCAGATAGCCAACAACATGACTGCACACACACACACACACACACACACACACACAAACACTCTCACAGGTGAAAACGCGTCTAGGGACATGAGAGATGTTTTCTGTGTTGACAGACTTAAGGCAATATGTACAAGTTGAAACATGTTAGTTAACTCATGGTGGAGGTCACCGGCATGAGAGATGCAATATGGACAAGAACAGCCCTGGTATTGCAAGTGAAGGGCAGGTACATACAAGTAAAGGATGATTAAGGCAAGTAAGGGCAGGCATGCTCAGGTGAGCGATACATTTTAACGTAAGGGTACAGAGAATGGGAGGCAAGCACAGACAGACAGAGGCAAGTGTTAACCTGCAGGGACGGGTCAGTATAGTGCCTGAGGCAGATCCTTGCAAGAGGAGGCCAGTATGGACAGGGATTAATGCTCGAAAGAAACACAAGGCAGAATTAAATAAAAGTCAGGCTCCCATCAACAGGGCTCTTACCATCTCTCTTTCCATAAATAGCCTCTTGTTCTTCCTGGAAAATACAATTTTAATTTTCTAATTGTTTGGACTGATCCGTGCACTGACCTGCGGACAGACAGGAACTATTAGAGAGTTCCTTAAGTGCCTTTTCCAGTTTCTCTGTCTCTTTCTGTTGAACAAAAGCCTTGAGAGTGTAGAGCAGCTTCAGGACAGAACTGGGCTTACATCTGCTGGATATGTGGCTCAGAAGGTCATCTACTGTGCCAGACAGGAGAGGAAGGCGGTTTCCATGCCTGGAGGCTGTACGAGCACAGAGAAGGAGAAGGGTGGCTGGTTAATTAAAATGATCAACATCGTACTTTAACATTTTGTTTAACACTGGAGTGTCTCTGCCTTCAAACAGCATATACAGCAACAGTTGTTCAACATATCATTTCATATCTTGCCTATGCAACACTAGACCATGAGTCATCAAAATGGCAAAACATTACTCTTGTATTTTGCCATTTACAAAATGCTTGACTCATATCTTTGCAGAAACACAATTAATCATTTGTCTCGCTCATCTGCACACCAGGTAACAAGGACTGCACAGCTTTCTCATGTTCTGCACAGTGGTCAGAGCCTAATCTTCAGACCACCCTGCCTGCATCTTAATAAGCTTCTTTCTCTTGGCGAGTTAAAAGCTTTGATTAAAAAACTCGACCGAGGCGAGCAACTGCTTTCCCTAAACTGGATTTAGTACTGTCAGTCTGCAGCAAATAATCCCTTCACTAAACATGATTTATTGTGTAACTTTTACAATGATATGGCTTTCGTAATAGTGAGTTATCTTACTTACTTAGTGGTCTCCTTGGCTTGGTTTCAGCTAGATCTGCCTGACAACTAAAAGTTTCTCAGGCACATCTTGTTTACTTAGCACAGCAACCTTGGCTGTTAAACTTTAATCAAACAATGTTTTTAACAGCCATTCTGTGAGATGCATGCCAGCACTGTCATGTCATGTTTCAGAAAGGTTCATATGTGCTGCGGGAGAAGTGCAATAAATTCTGGTCAATGGTTTTGATTAATATGCTTTAGCTTTTGTAGCTTTCAGTTCTATGTTTAGTGAAATTATCCATGTATGGCCCCAGCTTTGTGCTTGGTAACTACCAAAATGATTCGGCATCACACTTGTTATGGCACGTTGTTCATTTCATTTTTCAAATATTAGCACTGAATATTGAGGAATACTTCAACACTTGCTTTAGTACTTATTACTGGGCGATTGAGTGCAGACAGCAAAACCTTGGCCCAGTTAGGCAAAGCAGCTTCTGCTCAATACTTACAATCAGATATATACATTTCCAGTGTTGTCCTGAGGAATTCTGACACTTCAGCAGCTCTCCTCTCATCTTCCACTTCCTCCTCTTCTTCTTCTTCCTCCCCATCTTTCTGGTAGGTGAACTCCAGGGCAGCAGCTCGGGGCACCACGCCCATGGAAAGCAGCCTTTCTCTGTGCCGTTTCTTTTTCAGCTTCCTCCTCTTGTTCCTGCTCATGTGCTCCTCTCCCTCAGGCCCGGCCTTCTCGGTCCGACCTGTGCTGAACTCACCCCCTGCAGCTGCACCACCTTGCCCTGTATCTTGATGAAGAGCTTGTTTCCTTTTCCTTCTCCTTCTTTTTCTTTTCTGTTCTTCTTGCACTTCATCTTGGTCTGGGTCTTCAGAGCTCTCACGGATGCTCTTCTCTGTGGGGAACAGGATTGTTAGAGACTGCAAGTTTCCCTCAGCCAATCAGAGCACCAGCTGATTCTACTAATTAGATACTCTGTCCTTTTCACTGATTGTATTTTAATCAGTTAAATCAGCCCATGTGGCTTCTGATTGAAAAAAAAAACTGCTGAATTGTAGCTTTACACAGAACAAGCCTGAGACTGCAGGCATTTAATGCAAGTACAGTAGAATCAGTACACTGTGTGTGAGGTATTATGAGGTGCCTCGTGACAGAATCGCAAACAAAATCCTCTATTCAGTCTTTTAATTTATTCTGAAATTATCATGAATGATGAAAATTTACATCTCCCACAGTGCTTTATTCCATAGTTTGAATCCAGAACTATGTCTGATTAAAAATGAAAAAAATAAAAAAGGGATTGATTGCTCTTGTTGCTTTTCAATGTGCACAACGCACAGACACATTTACCACATTCCTCCTACCCTGCGGAAATCATCATTAGGGTTTGTGCGCTTCTGTTTTAGCCCTGCAGTTTGATTTGTTTGGCAGTTCACTCTCAGGCAAACATTTTTAATCACGGTCTTCAATCACTATTATGTAAGACCTAAACACTTTGCACAACTTTACAACTTTAACAGAAATTACTGCAGCTTTAATGTCTGTCCATGTTGAGAAAGGACTCTCACTGGCTCTGTAGCTCCCACTCCACCTCGTCTCTCATCAACGCGAGAGGCGCTGTGAGGTCAAAGACAACACGTCCCGTTTAACTGTTAGTGACCAGTTCACAATAGTGGGCAGCTGACTGGCTGACGGCCACAACCACATGATGCAACTGAGAAAGTGGCAAGACATCGACCACAACAGTAACAAAGAGATTTGAAGAAGAAACAGTTGAGAGACTGAAGTGATAACAAAGAAAAGTGTTGTACAGCATCGTGTCTATATGAGCACCAATTTAAGTAAACGTGAAAGAGAACTTGAACTTGCAGTTATTTTGTTCTTCTATGGTAGACAGTCTCGCTACCATCTGAGCAGCTCGACTGAGTCACATCTTTTACACAACATGCACAAATATGCAAAATTAATGATGAGTTTTATTAGCTGGGTCCCTTTGTGGTAGATTAAAAATTAAACGCGATGTGTCTTGTCAATATGCTTCTGAATGCACTGAACAGCTTGAGCAGCCACATCTCTTGTCGAGTATGCACTCACTGAGCACTTTACAAGAATCACCTCTACACCTGTTTATTCACTTCATTATGCAATCGAACAATCATGCGGCAGCCGTGCAGCGCATAAAACCACGCGGATGCGAGTCAGAAGCTTCAGGTACTGTTCACGTCAAACATCACAATGTGGGGGCAAAGGGATCGCAATCTCTCTAACTGTGGCATGATTGTTGGTGCCAGATGGACTGTTCGGAGAATTTCTGAAACTCTGGAACCCCTGGGAGTTTCACACACAGTCTCTAGAGTTTTTACCCAGACTGAAGCCAAAAACAAAAACACGTCTACCTCGTTGGAGAGAGGACAGATGAGAATAGATACACTGGAGGGAGCTGACTGAAAAGCTACAGTGAAGTCTCAGAAAACCACAACTGCGTAGAGCAGAAAAGCCTTCAGAATGAACATGTCCAACCTTGGGGTGGGTGAGCTTCAACAGCATTAGACCATGTCAGGTTCCACTCCAGTCAGCCAAGAAGAGAAACCTGAGGCTGCAGTGTCTACCCTCAGTAACGTCACCACACCACAAATCAAAAACCATTTCAAACAGTTATCATGAACTTGACAGTGTGGTTTAGTGAACATCAGTGGCATCCCTGGTCTCCAGATCTGAAACCAACATCTTTAGGATGCGCTAGAACATGTGATATGCAGCATTAATGTGCAGTGGACATTTCATCATATATATACTGTGACACAATCATGTCAGCATGGAGCAAAATTTCAGATAGTCGTTTACATCATTGCGTGGAAAAGAAGAACTGAGGCTGTTTGTTGCAAAGCAGGCCATAACCAATAACAGTATGGCGTTCCTAATAAAGTGCTTGGTGAGTTTAAATATCATGGCTTGTCTTGATAACTTGGTCACAGTCATGCACTCTTTGTTAAGGGAGATGTCAAAAGAAATGATACCAACTGAAGCCTACAGCAGGTACAGTAACACAGAAGGAGCTTAAAAAAACAAACCAATCAGGGACTTAATTCTGCAAATACTCCCAGAACTAGATGAAGTGTACAAGAGCACATCAAAATCCAAGAAGCTTTTAAATTAGTTCTATTACCTTTTCCATACTCTCCAACATTTTGAATACAGACCGGCCTGAAAAGGTGTCAACACAGTGTGGAAACTCATTAGGAAAGTGAAGACTATCAGTGAGGCCTTCTAATTCACTCTTTGCTCATCACTACACACTTCAACTAGTTCTAACGGTCGTGTTTCTATCTCATTACATTGGTAACCTTATTATTATGAATCCTTTGTAAAGTCCAACTCAATTTGACCTTAAAGAGTGATCTGGATTACAATTTCCATCAAGGCTCACTGCCCACTAGATCACAAACGTGTTCAATTAACACTGTTAGGCTGCCAAGTGCAAATAATCAAACTTAACCTCATCATTTATTCTTGTGGGCATCTCTGGTTGCTGCACTGACTGAGCCAACAAATTTCTTATTTCACTGAGGTAAAGCAGAAGCCTGTCAGCTGCATTAAGGCAGATGTGAATGAAAATGTTCCGGTAATGAGCCGTGGCCTTTATTACAGCCTGGTCATTCCGCTGGTTCATCAAAATACAGTCTTCAGATGACACATATCAGCTACCAAGGATGTGACTTATCCTTGTATCAAAACGGCAGCCAGTGCTTATCATCACTAATCAACTTGGCATGAACATTAGCTTACAGGTTCAGCCTCAAAGATGAAAACAACAGTGGTAAGTATTTCCTTGCTAGGAAGCACACATTTTTGATAAACAACAACAGGTTTAATATAGTGTTCAAAGGGGAAAAAAATCAAACACCATCTGTGCTGCATCCAAGTTTGCCTCAGTTCAGGAACACAATTGATTATCACTGTCTGTTTCCCTTAACTAGAATGGCAGAGACAATCAGAAAGAGTGACTTCAACACTTCAGAGGGCCAACCTGGTGAAACCCCATGCTGTAAATCTCTCCTAGCTTTATGGTGCATGGCGCAGGGCCATAAATGTAAGATTATGGTCGACTTACCAGCTGGGTCCTCGGCACTATTTATTCTGTCTGGTTGGGGGAGTGTGACAAATTTCTCAGCCTGCGTCTTGTAGTCTGCAGGAGGAGGTAGGACCGTGTACATCCGCCTGCAGGGGTTGGTTACAGTCTGTGTCTGCAATGCATCTCCTGAGACAGACATGGCAAATAAAGAAAGGTAGTAAAAGAGCAGAGTAGTTAAGAGCAGGGGGTGGCAGCAGTTCTGTATGCATGAGGTAAGTGGATCAAAGGCAAAAAGTCAACAAAAAGAAATATTCACTTCAAACTTTTGTAAGCTGCAGGATTCTGATCTTACCAGCAGCAGTGTCCTCTTGGGTGGCTTTTCTTTTCACAAAGGTTTTCTTGGCTAGATCCTCTACAATGCATGGTGGGCTGGGTTCCTTCTCTGATTTGGGAGCTGCAGGGTACAGCCTCTGGAGCACTTTTGACTGAAATACTAAATGACATGAGTTCAAAACAATTACATTAGAGAGAACATGAGACCACTGTGTTAATGAGACGCATTACCAGGGCGAGGCACCTGAAACAAAAATTTGCATGGCATAATGCATTTCTAAATCTGTCAGTTTAATAACGCAGTTCAAATAACATGGCAGGTTAACCAGAGTGAACAGATGATGGACGAAAATAATGAATGATGTGCTGCTTTCGACATTATAGTACTACACTAACAGTGAAAGCACTCCAACGACAGGCAAAATGCCCAAAGACTCATCTGAATAAAAGTATTTTGTCGATACAAATCTACAAACAATTGTCAAACTTTTAGAAAGCAAGCCTGAGTTTTACACACAGTGTTAAAATAACCTGATTCGGATGTATCACAATGATTTCACATTGGACAAGGGCACAGAGTGTGTAGAAACAACATCAGGTAACCACTAATTAACGCTACACGTGCTTATGTTTACAACATTGCTCGTAATCAACGCGAGACTTGCTTGAATAGCTACGTTAGCTAGCTAGGAACAAACAAATCGGTTTAAGTGTTTGTATTCATTTTATGCCGTTGTAATCGACATACATTATGCTCACCTTCTTTCCTGTGTGCCATGTCAGCACATTTAGCTCCGTGGAGGCGAAGAAGGGGCAAAAATGAAAGTTGCAGACGGCTCAGCTAAAGGTAGCATGCTAGCAAGCTCGCTAGCATGTTAGCTTTTAAAATGAGCTCGTTTCATACAGGTGTGCACATCACGCGCAGGCGGGAGAGATCGTAAGAGTTGTGGTAACTCTGCCGCCAGTGTCTAGAGATACTTATAAGCAATTTAACTACATAAACCAAACTGTAGTGATAGTCGGACTCCTCCAGCAGCACCCTCCCACCGGTTACTACACAGTGCAGCTGAACTGACAGCGGGAGGTGGAGGACCTCAGCTTTCGGTCTCGCAGCGCTGAACAACGTTCAAAATACTGGTAATTTTCCGTGGACTTGGTTATCAGAAAAGATATGTGTCCACTATATCATAAATGAATATGTAAGCGAACCCAGTCGAACCCTTTCTTCAAATCGGCGTAAAATTAATATTATTTAACAGAATACATAGAAAATAACATCGTTTTCACATTGGCTGACCCCGGTGTATTTTGCACTGGACTGAGGGAATAAGAATTTAAGATTCACCCTCAGTCATTTACTTTTATGATACGAAGTATGTGATTAATTAAACCGTGACTCCTTGTGCTTTCAAAGACATCTCAACTCAATCCAACAAGTGCGTCTTCCTGCCAAAACAAACGAAGCCAATTTATTTTTAATGACAATTTTAACTGCCAACTTTCTTTCATGCACAGCGCGATGCATCAGACGAGAGCTCCCCACGTGTTTGGACCCCGCAACAACAGCGGTTTTGGGCGTGCGCACACCAAGCCAGCTGTAGGACAGGATGGAGGCGAGATGAGAATACTAAACAGGCACCTCATGGCTCAGCATCAGCACCGGGCTGAGTTAGGATTTGCGCACCCTGCAAACTTGGCTTGGGACCTCAGCATGTGAACGGGCTTTGCAGGAGGAGGATCCACCTAGAATGTCAGCTCTGAAGAAGGTAAATCCACCCCCCTCCTCTCTCTCTTTTATTAATCTTTGAGTACATTTTTTTTTAAACCCGAGGAGGATTCAAACATTGTATTTTAATACAGTAAATGAGAATATGTTAGTAGTAGTGAGAATAATGGGTTGTGTGTTTCTGCAGTTTGGTTGGATTGGCAGGATTTTCTTACTTGTAATTAGGTAATCAGACTTTTGGACTATTGGCTTTTTCAGTGTGTTAAAATTGTGAAGCCACTCCATAATTGTTTAAACTATATTAAGTACCAACGTGCATATTTGTTGAAATAGGGTCTAATATCACAATGCAAAAATATGATATGATTTTTGCATCACTTTTGCATGCACCTGAATTGGTTCACCACTCCTCAGTTCTCCCTCTTAGATGTAATTCGTGCTCTTACATTCATCCCTGAGGAGGGAAAGCTTTGGATGAGGAGCATTTCAGGCAGAAAAAAGCCCTTTTAGCACAAGGTTAACCTCTCAAAAGGCTGTTATGTCAGGTTTGATCTCCCCAGACTCACCCTGTTGTGCACTGTCACGTAATACTGTATGTACCGTGCTGACTGTAGCCTCTGTGGGTGGATGAGCTTCACTGACTGTGTCTGACGGAGCTCAAGCCCAGTGCCGGCAATCCTGAATGAGAGTGGAGCTCCTTACGGTACAAAAGAAGACACCGGATGAGTTGTAGGTTTTGTAATAATCAAGAAACTCCACAGACCTGTGTAAACATGTTACATAATACCTCGCTGTGGACAGGGCACTGAACAGCATATGCACAAGTGTCTGTTAATGGATGATCTCTGCTGGTTAGGGAATAGTGCTTCTTTTATCATTTGAGGGATCTTTGAGGGATGATGCTAAAAAATGGTTAACCGCTTGTTTGTGCAAAAGGCTTGTCATCACTGTCACTGGCACATTGTGTTGTTTAAGATTCAGTGCAGTTGCAAGTATTGATGTCTCAGCTCCAATAGAATCCCATGATTGAGCAATACAAAAACAAGGAAAGTTGTATAGAGTGCCTGCTTCAGCACTGCTGCCGAATCCGCTGCAAATACACAGTACTCAGCACACACTGAGTGACAAAGTGCTGGCTGCCAGCATTCACATCGTCAGACATCATAATCACAGAGGTGCTAAAAATAGGTGACTATATTCATTGCGAGGGTTTAGAAGCTCAATGATTGCTGTTCAACTTCAGAGTAATGAGTTTTTACCAAGTTACTGGTGTATTTGTACCTGATCAATAATAAAAAAAGTCCATATTTTTAGATAGCAGTGGTCATCCAACCTTTCTTTGAGATCACGCAGCTGCTTGGATGACATGTTGACGTTTATGGACTTGAAAGAGTGTGCACTCCACAGCAGTCTATGCATGGGAACTGCATTTTCTGACATAGTAACTGGCTTGTTTCCTTTTGGGTATGAGTAAAGGGTCCAGTGCTAATTTTTTATGCAAGTGGCTAGAAGAGCTATAGAGCAGTGGTAGTAGCAGCAATCAATCAGTGGCTAATGTTATTACTTTAAATCATTTATCGAGGATTTCACAGGAACTTTGTGCGTGTGTAACATGCATATGTAATTTGTCTTTAATAGAGAGAACACCTGTGGGTGGACAGGTGCCAGCTGCTAGGTGAAAAATGCTTGTCATGTCTATAATTCTTTATCTGACTGAAAAATAAATGACTTGTCTCTTACCAGCGTTAGAGGACCCCACCTTTCACCTCATCCACATCACCACCTCTGCTTTAAACCAGCCAGCTAATCAGACTTTCAATAGAAGCCTGATGATTCATACGAGATGGAGAAAGGCAATTCCTTTAAATAAGAAAGACGAGAGCTTAATTAAAAGATAGCACTTGTGCACAGAGAATTAAAAAAATGATTGAAAAGTGGCACTATTTTCCTTCAGAAGTACTTTGGAATTTAAGGTAGCTTGTTTCAGGTTATTTCCGATGCTGCTGTTAAATTGCCTTCATTCACAAGGCAACGCAGACACATACACACACTCGCCCAAGCAAACTGTCATCAATGGGAACTCTGTGTGGACTTTGTACACTTGGCAGTGACATGATAAGGCACTCATAATCTGTTTGAAGATGCACAGCGCACTCGAAATGCTACATTTACATGCGTGGTGATGTCATTCCAGTCTTCAGAGGGAGAGGAGCATCAGTGAATGCAGACTAGTGTGACTAAAAGTAAATGTTGAAACATTTAGCAGTCTCTTGTCTTATTCATCCACTCACTGTGACGGATGTGTTTCTGCTTTCTCTCATTCTTCTTCTTCTTTTTCCTCTTTCTTTCTCCCTCCTTCTTCCATCATGTATGTGTTCCTATCATTTATATCCAATGCCCTAATGAATGCCCTCTACATCTGTAACAGTTTGGCCTCAGTAAAGGGATGCTGTGAAAACTGGGGAGGTAGAGCTAGAGCCTTGTAATGAATGGGAGCCAAGATTGTGTATATATTATGTTAGTTGTTGTTGTGTATTCATGTGTGTGTAATCTGGTAATCACCTTTGCGCTGCAAACGGGTGAGTGCCATTGCAGTCTCTCTGTGCTTCTGTCAGTGCAATAGCTTCCACAGAGACCCATGTCTGATGTGAGTCATTATAAGGTCCATTAGCAAGCTAATACATAGGGCTATGCACTATGCAAAAAACATGACATTCCAACATATAGGCAGATGTTACGATTGCAGTGTGTGGTTTCAGTCGGAGTGCTCACCTTTGCTTTTCTTACTTAATAACATATTGGAGCGATCATGTGATTCTTGTTGGGTCTTGTACCAAACAAAAATATCTCTTGAAAATATGATTTATCGGCCGGGGTGCATCCGTAGCAACACAATACTTATGTTGTTAACAGTGCATAGCAGTGTGGTGACATGTTTTACCTTTGTCAAAATAAAGAAAAGTTGCAGCTCCTGCTATTTGATTATTGCACTTGGACAAAAACTTTATTTCAATTATATTGCAATTAATTGTGCAGCCCTACCGGTGTAACCTTTCCTCCATATTCTAATTGCATATAAATACGTACAGACAGTCATAATCCCGGTTTGTAATATTCTCATTTAGGATGATCTTACCAGGTTTTGGCAGACAGACTTGTCTGCCAAAGACACTTGTCAGCTGAGTGTCTTTGAAAT
This sequence comes from Selene dorsalis, assembly GCA_900303245.1. Lineage (NCBI taxonomy): Eukaryota > Metazoa > Chordata > Actinopteri > Carangiformes > Carangidae > Selene > Selene dorsalis. The sequence goes on along the minus strand of OMNW01012378.1, from coordinate 10,194 downwards.
GATTGGATTGCAGACAAAGGAAAATCATTTCCTAGTCTAAATTGAATTCTAAATTTGTCCCCTTTGGCCCACTGTGTTAGCACTGTCAAAATTTGATATTTGATACAAATGCAAGTGTGAGGTCCCCCACATTTCCAAGTGTACTCGAGGTCTCCCTTGTAGGACATAAGTATTAATACAATTACTGTTGGCGAAAGGCCCAGCTCTTTCACAACTGAGCTTTGACCAGACCTGTTAAACTCAGCAATGAACTTGAATGTATTGGCTTAATAAAATAGCCCACGTTAATGAAGGACCAACAAGGCACCAGCATTTTTTTTTTATTGGGGCAGGTGTAAGAGCTTTGTCGGGAACTTTAATCGGAATAATGTGTTCAAGCTGACATAAATGCCAGTTGTCTTTCTACCAGGATTAAAAAATATTCCTCACCTCATGATTTTGCTGTACAAGTCAAAAATCAGTGGCCTTGGATGCCATATGCTGCTGATGTCATGATTACTGTGCACCTAGGTGGGTTTAACCTTTGGAGAGCAAGTCTACAGGAGCCCAAAGCTGAAATTCTAAATGAAGTGTGAGAAAGCTGCCCTCATCCCTTCTGCGGGAAGGGCATTTATGATAATGGTAATGAAATTTGGAGCTGGGGTGCAGTAAGAGCAAATAGCTCTCACAATTCAAGGAAACTCTGTACACCAAGGAGAGACTTGAGGGTTTTGAGGAGGATTAAGATAAGCAGAAGTCAAGGAAGAGGCTTTCTGTTTTTTCTTTCTATATTGAAACATGGTGCTTCCTGTCACAAGTCACAACCCAAAGTTTCCCCATCAACCCAAAATAGTGTACGACTGACAGAACAAAGCTACTTTATTACACTACACATATACATTTTTAATGACATCATGTTAGAGAGATGTCAATTCAACTCTATTCTCACTCGGAGGCCTTAGTTTGTGTTTGTGTTGTTTCTGAACTGTATTATATGGAGAGATGCCTCTAAGATTTTTATCTAATTGGGTTGTGTCTGTTATGACTATTGCTAGGATGAGTGGTTCCAGCGCAAACTTTATCTTCAGCTCAATCTGCACACCACTGCATTTGATAGCTTGACCGGGTAAGAGCGGAGCAGACAGCGCTCCAGGCCGACAGGAAGAGCTTTGAAATGCACTGGAGTAGCTCCTCTTCCCGTCCGTCCTCTCAGATCTCCATCAGCTCGCTGAGAGTTGCACTCCAGCCCGCAGCAGCAGGCACCAAGATATCCTATTATACACTGCCACTTGTGATAATTGCCTGCACCCGGCAGTATTAGTGCGTGGAGATAAATGGGGAATCCGTGTTTTGGTGTGTGCTTCTTTGACTTGGATTTTGACAGGTATTGTCTTTGCATTCTGAAACTCCAACGGGACAAGAGCAGATCTCGTTGTCCACTCGCTGCCGTGGTCAAACTAGGCTATGTTTTCCCAAGTGTCAGATCACATGTAGAGCAATTAACCTGGTGCATTGGAGCTTGACTTGTTTGGAGGCATTTACACCAGTCTAGAGCAGCTAGGTTGACATGGTCCCTGCACATAGTGGTCGCTACTGGGGGAAATATTATCATTTAAACAACAGCCAAGACTCATTTATTTGTACTTTTTTTTTTTTTAGGACCGTAACTTTACTTTCCTGAGCACCAACTTGTGCACAAATGAAATGATAGAGGCCATCTCTGATTCCACTCTCCAGTCTCATGAGGCTGGCTCCATCAAACAGCAAGCAAAACAATCTCTCAGATAAATGGACTCTCAGGGATAAGTAATCAGTACTTTTAAGTCTGGGGTCGTTTTCACAAAGCCGATATCAGAGAGAAAAGTTTCTTAATCAGTCGAATGGTGTGTGACTCACCTGATTTGACCTGGTTCATTGTTCATTTCAGCTATGAGAACATGCATTTGGTTGTTTGTCTCTACCACAGTGCCTGAGCAGTCCTTGTTGTTTGTCTGTCTTGTCTTTAGTGCTCTTATAAAACAAAGTATATCTCTTTGAAAAGAACCGTATGGTTCAGTACATGTTTTGTCCTGGACGAGTAATTATATTATGGTCTGAAATTTTGGGGAAAAAAACAAAAAACAAAAAACACATGTGTCAGCCTTGTTTTTCTGATCACTGTCAGAAAAAAAACACAAAAACCTCCTGAATAACTTAAATGGATGTGCCACTCGCTACTCCAGCCTAAAAGCTCAGCTAGCTCATTTTTATTTGATGAGCCGTTCTAAAAGTGGCTGAGACTGATGCTATCATATCTATGAAATGGTTTCATACCCCCTCCCCCACCCACCACCCACTGGAAAAAGCTTGAAATCCAGAAAAAGACAAGTAAACAATTCTTCAATCAGCTCTTGTGTATCTCCAGCTTTCTGAGCAAAACACTGCGTACAGTACTATTACCTTGTGCATTTTTTAGACCATACACTATGAGAAATGTAGATGTAACAGAGTGATATTATGGAGAGTTGGAATCATCTACTTTCATGAGTTCAGTGATATCTCCTTTTTCTCACAGCCTTGGGCAACCAGAGAATGGCAACCAGCCTTATTGGAGGAGTGTAATGGTGAACTGCTACGACGCTGCCAAATGAAGCTTTTTATTAACTCACCGATGCACTGAGGTTTGAAGACTAATTCACAAGATTGAGCTTATAGTCCCAAGGTTATTAGTTTGCATTGTCTTTGAATATCTGTTTTTGTCTCTTAGTTCATCTCCATTGACTGTGAGAAAACCTGCAGAACTGTCAAATTAGACTGCTGGCTTTAATGGGTTATTATGATCAATTAGCATATGATATCATCAAGATTATTTATTACATGTATGGTTGGGCTTGGCACAAAATCAGTTTAGTCGTAAAATGTGATTTAAATGACACTAGCTATTCAAATCTGTGTATAATGTGGCTTTTCTGTTTCCACTTGTCCCAGTTATATGTGTCTGTGGGATTGTCCCTGTGTTTCTTGTAAATTGCGCCTGTTAAAATATGGTGACATAAATCCTCACTTGTGCTTATCCCAAGATAAGCTTAAAAAGACAAACGGATGCCTAACACATTTTCATATGTGAAATTAGATGCCTTGCATTCAGACTCCAATCCTTTTAAAGCATAAATGAGAGATAAGTGACAGCTCTGTGTCTCATGCACTGAAGTGTCCCTGACAGCTTCTTTCCCACAATTCTCAAGGATCTGCCAGTCAGTCAGCCAGCCAGCCAGCCAGCCAGCCAGCCAGTGTCAATTATAACTGTACATCATGCAGCTGTTAGAGTCATTACAAACCAATAATTGTATCTCTCATGTGTTCAGAGCCATTCCTTTGTATCTGCTGCTTTCTTATCCACTTAGCTTTGGGGTAGTATTTTGTTGCAGATCCTGGATGACGGGGAAGGCATGTTGACAATACTTTCATGTATTACAGTTAAAGTAGTGAAATACAAGGATGTGATTTAGTCCAACAAATCATATGAAGTCTTAAACTTAAAATCAATGTAAATGGTTAACATCAGAACTCTCAAAAAAAACTTAGGAATCTCAATACATGTCATAATAGTAAGATTTTCTTCAGAGATCCAACTTTGATATGCAGTACTTGTGATGGCATATTAGGATTGTATGGGCTTGCATCTCTTTAAAAATCATCAACCTTACATTTTAGGACCTCACCATGTTACACGTATTACAAGTGGCACATTTTTGTGATTTAAGAGAATCTGTGACATTCACCACCGTCCTTCTTTGTGTTTGACCCTCAGTGCAACAAGCAGTGATATGGGGTTAGGGTTTGGTAAAACATCAACAGGACATAATATTTCCAGTATAATATCTCAGTGACTGTCATGACCTGCTCTGGTTTAGACAGACTTTTTTTTAGGTATCTATATTCATGTCAAACCCTGTCCTCTTTATCTATGTGTCTGACATGTTTTGACAGCTGTACTACTGATATGTGATGTTACTGTTGCAGATCCTCTAAAACCAGCACTGATGTTACAAAGCTTGTTATCTTCTCTTACTGATGATGAGGGGAAACTCTGCAATGTCAAAGTCTCTTTTTTTTTTTTTTACTCCAGTGACATTTTTGCAAATTATAATCACACGTAATAAGAAAGAGGCAGTCTTATATGTTAATTTTAGGGGCAATGATTAAGGGCAGCGATAATGTGCATAAACAGGTGGGATTCATCGGGCTGAAAGAAGCAATTTATGACAAATTTGGCCAGTCAGATAAAGTGGAAAATGAGGCGATGTGCTTGAGACTGTCCTCCTCTATGAATGATGTAGTGAGCTGATAGCTCATTGAATGTACCCAGAGACAAGCCATTACGGTTCATTTCTATTATATCCGGCCTTCCCTCTCTTCTCAAGAGGTACTTTTATTTATGCTCCCCTTCTTTAATTAAAAATGACACTTATCTCATCGGTCTTGTTCCATTCCTGAGAGGAGTAAAATAACACAGAGACAGAAGAACCTGAGATAACTAGTAAGCGCAAATGTAGAATAATTTTAACACCAGAGAAAGAGAGAGAGAGAGGGAGGACTGTCCATATTATGAAAGTCATTTGGGACAACACATATCCTGTCACTCTGATGTAAGGACAAAGAGACCTGTGATATCACCTGCTGAGTCACCTCTGCCTCTCCTTCAAAGTTCCCTGGGCTTCTGTCCAGCAGAAATCCTGCATTCATGTGCTTTTTGAACATCACAGTGACTAACAAAGTAAGAAAGAATTGAAATCACCATACTTTGTTTTGGTTTTGCACAGTTTTCCCAAGTACAAGACTGTAGCCTGTGACATGACCTCTGACGATGCCCTCTGTGATGATGGCAAGAAGATTAGCAGCTATATAACTGTGGATGGACTAGATTGTAAACATGATTATTGATTTGTATAATCATCACAGGCTTTTGAGTAGTGCAGTAATTGAGTGTAGCGTTCGTTGCTACGACTTCCTTGAATAGAAAAGCCGCTGATGGAGCAAGAGAAAGTTTCTACAAATGGCCTGGTGACATGTGCCACCCCTGCCCCCCACCCTAATCGAGCATGTCTTTGCTGTTCTCTCCCAAAGGGTTGTTAGTGCATCATAATTCTGCTCGTAAACCACTTACTTACCACTTCAGAAATGAACCTTCCACAAACACATACTCACACCAGAAACATCATTTAGTGCTCTGTTGTTCAGATCACGGTGCAGAAGAAAGGTCTCAGATAAATACAGGAGCACCTTCTTTTGATGCAAATTGTGTGAGAAATGTGTGTCTGCCGCTGCTCCGCAACAGTGAATTTACCACACGGCTCAGCGCCTCTCCACCTTGTTTATCTGCTTTGAGCTGCCGTGATATTAACGTCTTTTCCCTCTCCCTCCTCTTCCCTCAACCCTTTTGTTATTTCTTGGAAGGTGTTGCCAGGCATACTGCAGAAGCATTGCTGTATATTACCAGAGAGGAACACAGGTAAGGACCAGACAGATGCACCCCCACTGCCCCAGTCTCCACTAAACACACTGGTCACACACACAGTGCTGCGACAGAGGGAGAGAGCCAGCCATTGGGAGTAAAAAGTGGGTGGTGGTGTTGGGGACTGACATTCAGTGGGTGGGTCATGTTTGTCTTCATGTTTTTGT
>OMNW01012374.1:38908-67603 GCA_900303245.1 Selene dorsalis | reverse complement strand
CTGCCGTCACCTGCACAAAACAAGACGGGGGAGAATTAAGCGTGAACAAAAGCCCCGGGGCTCTGCCAGCAAGATAAATGGCGTTACAATGTCAGTCGTCACAGCAGCTGCAGAGTTTTAATGCATGTTATGTGCTGCGTTCAGGTCAATAAACAAAAGGGAGGATATTTGGATTTGATAAAAGCAACTTTAAAAACCTTTATTGCAAAAAAAAAGAAAAGAGAAAAAGCAATGGATAAAAAATATGAATTAAATAATTATCTATACATTGTTGAATGTCATGTTTATTTGTCTTGGAGTGATTGTATCAAAAAATCTCCTACTCAACGCAGGAAGCTATGAACATGTGAAACCTCAGCAAAAATAATTATTACATTCATGCTGTCACTCATCTAAAACCTGAAATGATTAGTTGCTCAATCAATTAGCTCATCAGCAGTGAAAATAATCAACTCTTTTGGTAATAAATTAATCATGTGAGTTATTTATCGAGCAACAGACACTGAAATTTCACACATTTCAGGTTTTGACGACTAATTGAAAAATAAGATTATAATATCATTAGTTGCAGGCCTACACATTATCAGGTGTGCTTGATGTGTGCACCAGTTTACCTTCTTTTCCAACGCGCCCTGAACGCAACATTAGCCTATACACAATTTCTAGCAAAGAAATACAGAACAACAACAAAAACAGTTTAATTAACAATTCATGTTTATTTACAAACTACATTCAAACCAGAAGGCAGACTCTAAGTTTCTGGTCATATGAGGTTTACTACAGTGTGACAGCTCCTCGGTTTGACACATGTATGACACAGGACAACACACATACATGTGATGTGACTGATGTTTGGCGTGTGTCTCGTGCAGCTCACCTGTCCCGCCTGCTCGGTGAAAGACTCGCTCAACTTCACTAACACGTTTTCATTCGCTTCCTCGTTTGCAGATATGTCGATGCAGGCGACCCACTGTTAATGACACAAACACACACACACAGTTAGGTTCTCAGTTAGCATTGCACAGTGTTAGCATCTGCTCCGTGAGGCTACACCGGCCTCTGTCACACAGCTCACCCAGCCTTTGGACTTGAAGTGCTGGACACATTTGGAGCCCAGAGCGCCTCTTCCTCCATAAACGATCACTCGGTTCGCGGCCATGATTGTGTCCTGGTTATCGGTGACTGAGTGAGAGCGCAGCGGCTGAGCTGCACGTAAATACACAGAGACCGGAGAGGAGGAGGAGGAAGAGGAGGAGGAAGAGGCGTTCCTCTGACTGTGTGCGACGCAACAGGTCGGCGGAACTAATGGTGCGTTCAAAGACTGTCGGACATTACAAGGTGAAGTCGAGCAGTGAGTCTCAATGTTAATAATATCTTGATAATAAGACACTGAATATTGTAATTAGTATGAACTTTGATACAAAACAAACAAACACATCCTCCTCCTCCTCTCCTGTCTCACAGCCCTAATACTGCTAAGTAATAGGGCTGTGTATTGGCAATAATCTGTCAATACCATAGGATGTAACGCTACATTAATTCAATGATCAACCTAATGTTCTTTTGGTTTTCTGTTATAGAAGTTCAAAATTGTAAAGCTCAATAAATCAAAGTGTGACACTTTACAGGGAACAAGAGGCTGACTGTTTTCCATTTAGGATGAACGAAAAAATAATAATGATAACAAAATTATATTTTCTTGTTGACTCCTGTGTCTTGATACAAATGAAAGTGATTGTGCTACAGTATATCAGCAGCTGGTATTGTCTCATATGGATTGCCTCATATGGAGTTGATGATATTGGCAAACACTGAACCCATATCCATATCCCAAAGGACAATGCTGATATGATATATTGTGATATACTGGAATACTGTGAGCAAGGTGATATATAGTATATACAGTATTAAAAACACACAGACACACAAATACAGTTAATTTTATGACAAAACCACTGTCACAAAACCATGGTAACTACTGATAAGACAGTGATATGGTGCTTCAAAGAACTGATACATTATCACATCATAAAATATCACAATATTTTAGTATATTGTCATTTTGTTACACCACAGTGAGTGTGTATAATGTGTAACTTTATGCTGTGATAGTGATGCACAGTACTGTGATATTAGGTGCTTTCACGAATAGTTTTTATGTTTTAATTAGACCAGTGTTGTGGACCTGTTGTGTCCCTCTTCTGGCACTGAGAGTAATTACACACAACACAAAAGAGTCAGACCAAAAGAAATATGCTGTTGTAATCAACGAGACCCAGCAGCAGACCAATCAGAAAGGCAGCGTCCGTCCATCAGCCCTCATTTAAAGCAACAATAACTTTCCCTCCAACATATTCTCTGTTCACCCCGTAGCTGCTGTGGCCAGCTCCATCTCCATTTCTACTCATCTTCAGCTTGTGAAAGCCAGTCACTGCTGATTGATGTCAAAAGGCGTCGCTACCGTGCTGCAGCACAGGAATGTCATCTAACAGACCTGGTTTAAAAATATGAAATACAATAACCTGCAGAATACAGAGAGATTAGCTCGGTGCTAATGAGCTCTGATTTGCATGGGGTGGAAAGTGATACACGTTTGTTTTTGTCTGCAACTGGACGGTCTAACAGCGGATTGATTTTAAAATATCTATTAGCATCAGATTATTTAATAAATTCAGTTTTTCTTTATTCTGTCTGTGGGTTGTGCTATGACAGTAGGTTTATTATTATTATACTACTCTCTGTTGTTCCATGTCTCTGTTTGAAATTCAATTAACTTTAAGTACTTGAAAAACAATAAACAAGGGAGAACAGTCGACGCTTTATACGACGGCCAAAATATTTAATAACTGTGTATTAAATGGAATTAAAAATAACCAATACTAGGTTCCTCATTATACATTAAAAGTTTAACCCTGTAGCATGTTACATTATTATACAACCCTATCACCTTATAATTTCTCCTAATTACATACCATTATACAACTGGCAGAGCTGTGTATGTGAGAAAGGAGTGTTTGTTTTCTTCACCACTACACCTGTGTGAGCTGCCGCAGTGCAGCTGGAAACACGTTTTTATGCAGCCAACATCATTGTAATTCTGTGTAACACCAGGTGCTAACAAAGCACTGACTGGTTCCTGGTGGAAGGTACAGTGGATGAAAACATGACTATGAGGAATGAAGGATGAATGAATGAAGGAGTAACAACTAATGGACACCAGAGTTTCTGTTTTTCTATGTTGACAAGTTGAAACTCCGCTGCCACTTCACTTAATTTTCAAACCTCAAAAACTACAACTACAGCAGAGTCTTAAGCCTGTTTTGCTGAACCTAACTTTTCTTTCTCCCAAATGTCCATCCCATATCTACCACTGATTACAAAATAATGATTGCTATAATGTGCATCATCTCTCAAATTAGGACCTACAGGACGTGATACGTATTTCTATTGACATCTCATTCATTCATTCTGATTCAACATGCCATTCAGAGATTCTTCACCAAGCTGAGAGAGATCAGGTGCAGCAAACCAGCCATGCACACTTTGTTCAGTTTATTGACTCTTTCACACCTTGTGATCACTTTTTAAGTGTTTTACTTGGAAATAATAACCAAACAAAAAATCCTACGCACACCATATCTATCAGCTCCCACCACCAGGTCTAACAACTAATTCTAGAGGAACCACTGAGAATGATCTGAATTCCTGAATTTCTTATGAAGCTACGGTTTTTAAAAGTGTTAACTTTGACTCTAAAATATTCTTAGAAGAATTCATAGGATGACATAAGTGAGACAAATCTGGAGGTATGAGGCTGTACTTTTCATCCAGCGAGCACTAGGTGCTGCTACAAGCCTGCGATGCTGATGACACAGCAGTGAGTTACAGCTCCCCGTTGCCAAAGCAGCGTGCCAACGAGACAACCCCGGCTCTCATGAATAATACAAGCAGGATGGCCTTGGCTCCCCGTCACTGTGGTGAAGCCCCTGATCTGTCACACTCACCTGGATATGACACACACTTCTGCTACGGGGGAATAAATGCATGGTTTGTCTAGTCTGACATCCACACACACACACACACACACTGAAAGAGTGCGAGGGAGACAAATACACACTTTTTCCAGTGTTGTAAACAAAAGTATTATGCCACCCCGTCCTGCCTGCCTTCCAATCTTCAGCAGAAAAGGTACGAAACACACATACACACACACACACACACACTTCCTTGAGAGTGTGAGATGAGGATGAGCTGTTTTGGGTGATGGGAGACAGTGAGACTGACCGACCTTGCCTCTCCTCGAGAGCTTGGTGATGTACTGAGGAACACACAATAATTATGTCCCGCTGTCTGGTTCAGGCCGAGAAGAGACATCCTGCAGGTCCCTGACAGTTGACAAACACAAAATTAGAAGTACGCTGTGGCAATCTGTGCCAGGTGGAGAATCTGTCAGCAGCTCGGCATCTCGCGGCGTGAAGTGGACACGGTAATGACTTGACTACAGCGCTCATTGGCTGATGTAGTGATAGTTGCCTGAAGATACCAGATACTCGACTGAAAGGTTGCAGCAGGACCAGGAAGTGGGAAAATCATGAGGCCCAGGGAAGGTAAAATGAGAGGCTATGAGTCGGTTACCATGACGACTTGACAAAGTCTACTTACCTACAACGGTCTTCATGGAAGATTTACATCCTGCTGGTTGCAACTCTGCAAAACACCAATTTTCATTGGCTGTGTTTTTGAGCACAGAAGAAGAGCAGGGCACACCCATATTTGTATGAACAATGGATCATGTGAAAGGCCACAACTTCGCTGTTTTGATTCAGTCTTATGAATCGACCCACTCATTTCCAGGCTGCTCTTCTCAACAAAACCAGGACCTGTACACATAAAACTAGCAGCTAGAGTCAGTTATAGTCAGATTATATTTCCCAACGAGTCCTCCAACCTGAACAACCAAAGAGTCATTTTTTCAACAACCACAACAGCGGTCGTTTTTTTCCCTTCTTATAAGACCTATAAGAGCGTTTCCTGAAGTACCGCACTTTCAGCACCATACACAGTCAGGTACCATAATAAACATGCAACGGTGCCCGTGTATTGATTGTCGTCAAGCTTATCAAAATAACGGTGATGTCTTCATTAGATTTAGGCACAAATACAACTCCATTAGGTTTAAGCACAAAAGCAACTTTATCAGATTTAGGCACTAAGCCTACTTCATTAAGTTTCGGGTCTTAATTTACTTGTTTAGGGATGGGATGGAAAAGAACAGGATTTCAATTAACAACTGCAGGAACAAAGTTACTTGTGGGACTTGTCTCTCCTGCACTGAAGTCCTTTGTTTGATTGACCCAGCCATCCACCTCCACCACCTCTTTATGCTACATCACCGCATCGCTCCCTCTGTTCCTGTTATAATTACTACGGCCAATAGGTGTCACCTTAAACCATAACTCTGGGTCATAATAAGCTGCTATAACAGTCTGGGCTCATTTTTTTTTTTCCTGGAGAACAGTCAATATTTCCCCTGAGAAACGGAAGCCAAAATAGAGTTAAATAAAGAGGGTATTTATCAGTAGAAATACTCTAAATGACTCTAAATTTTTCTCTGTATGGATGTGTAAATAAGCACCTGCTTGCTAACATGTGGGCAACATCAACTTTTTTTAAAATATCTAATAACACCGCTTCAATGTCACTATTTGTACAAATTAAAAGTTTCAAACCAACACTAAATCTCCTGATAATCTCCCTGAAATGAGAAGAGTGGGCTGAAAAGCTAATATTTCTACTGACAAAACTTATTCATTTCTCTATTTACCTCCCTGCAGGTTAGATAACAACATTTCAGTGCCATTGTCTAGTTGTAGCAGTTTCAGCTGAGAGCACAGGTTTTATTCTAGTGTCTCTGTACAGGCGTGAAGGGACCAAACCTGGCAACCTGACAGTGGGACATCAATACGCCTGGATGCTTTTGCCTAGAAATAATTGCAGCACATGCTGCATTCTGCCCTCAAGTCACAGATCCTCGTTATTATTCAATCTAATTGTCTTGGCATTAAACAAACAAGTGTTCAGTGAGACTTAGAGGTCACGGGGGGTCTTTCTCTTGGATTTCAGACACAGTGGGGCTAGCTGTATGCTAATCTAAATTAACAGCCTCCTTGCACTAAATCCATATTCACCACTGAAATTAAGGTTTGATACAAATCCTCTCATCAAACTCTTAAAAGAGAAAGCTAATCATATCCATGATATTTCACAAAAACACGGCTTGGTGGCCGATTTTTGAAACCACGGTCTCTGAACCACCCCTGAAAACAGACACTGCGGGGGAACCATTAAACAAAGTATTTAATCATCAGGGAAGCAAAGTGTCGGTCATTTTCTCTGTCTCCTGCAAACTACTTTAAATGTAAAATTATCTTTGCAAAAGTCGAGCGAAGGTGGAATTCAAATGTAATGAGGCAAAATGTCTGAGTGAGACTGGATTCAACATCACATGCACTTTCCAGTGATTGAAGAGAAGATACGAGCTCCCGCCGATGCTGTGAGAATCTGAGGCTTTTTTTTAATCTCGGCTTGAAAATGTGACAGCGAGTGAATACCTCTCCCACTGCTCTTTCATCCTCGAGCTCCTCGACTCAAGTATGATTTCAGATGCAAAGTCTAACATCTATAGACTGCAACAGCTGCTGCTTTCGCTGCCCAGATTGAAGAACAGCTTCCACATAACCACAATTCATCAGAAAGAATCAGTCTGACATTTGTTAATTAAGCGTTTCCTTTTAAATGACTGTATCTCGGTGTGAAGCAGGTCCTAACCATATACTGGGACAATGGTTATGTGATCTGGAGGCTACTATGTGCAAATTGATTTAAAGGTACAGTATGTAATTTCAGCAGCTCAGGAGCTCTTAAAGAGGAACTATGCGGGATTTTTAATGTAACTATGTTACATTTTTACCTTAATTAAACAGCTTCAGTGATTGTGATGGTTAGATAAATGACTTGTAACTTGTTACAGGGAGAACGGAGGCTCTCTGTCTTCCACCTAGCGTCTCTTGGCCGAAAACCAACCTTGCTAGATCAGAGCCTCCGACCCGGTGTCCCAGCTCTCGTCTTGTTTTGACAGATAAGACTACACAAATATACACATCGTAATATCGTATATGATATATAATGTTTTCCATCGCTCCATGGATTTCTTTCTTGCTGACTTCGTAAAAAACAAAATGGGAGGAGGGTTGGCAAAACAGCAGAAAAGCGATCAAACTTGCATAGTTCCCCTTTAATCAAACAATAGAAAGACGTATTTTGATGATGTCATGAAAGAGCATGGGATCATGGGAGTTGTCTTCCATCACAAATTAATCTCACTTGAAAATAACATATTAAAACTGTATTTTAAAACGTTACTGATGCTTTACAGGTTGCGCTTTGAACCATAACAATACTGATTGCCATAGTAAAATGAGAGAAATTCTCAGATTGAAAATTCTTGGAAAAAATTTGAGATAATATAAGGTCAGTTAAAAAAATATACAACACTGGTCTGTTAATTTGAAGACATCTTAGTGTGGGAAAGTTACATTTTATATCTTTAAAGCTGCAATAACTTTTTTTAGGCCACTGGATGATTCTGAATCTTGTTTTTTAATGGTTCAAAATGCTCGCTGAACTGCAGGTTTCTGGCAGAGCCTCACAATTTTAGCCGCCTGCATCTACAATTACTAAACATGAGTAGCATGTAACATGGTTTGGCCTCTGTTTTATTTCTGTTCCCTCTTAACAATTCATTGCCAATCTCATATCCCACAGCAGGAGCCTGCTTCTGAATAAATCCTTCACGTAGGACTGAAGGAGACCAAATGCACACCTCAACCTTTAGAAACTATCGTCAAAGAGGCTCTGGCTTTTAAACAATTTATAAAGACAGGTTTTACATATTTACTTTGCTTAAGTGATTTCGTTCTCCAGTATTATTCCACTCTGTTGGTTTGTTTTAACCTCCCTCACCTTACACATAACTATAATAAGTGTTCTTTTACCATAATACCTTTTTAAGTCGTTGGCTTTACCGTGCCATCCTCTTATTTGGTTGAATAATGCCCATTATGTGCATTTATCTTTGTTGTTCAGCGCTTTGTAAAATTTGTTCTCAAACTGACCCATGTAAATAGGTAATCACTGCTCCATGTGTAAGTGGCTGGGTGCTGACACTGCTTCATAAAGGTATTCTCTGCATGTTTGAACATAGTGCGCTGCCTTCAGAGGGGATTTATACTGTATATAAAAGCTGCGGCTATTTCAATGCATACATTACCTACCTGAACTACTGTTGTACTTCCACAACACTCTCTGCCTCCATCCATAACAAGTAGCTTAAAGAGGTGCTTCAAAAAGACTGGGTTATTGTGTTATTGTGTTACGATTGTATTTTTTTTGTTATTCAGCCAATAAACATGGTGCAGCACAGTGATGTAAAGGTGGAGGATGTGCACACATACACACTGAGCACTGTATAGCTGTGGGTACATACTGTATGTGTTGTTCATGTGGTTTGAAAGGTGCAAAGTGCAAAATAGTTCATGTTGACAGCCACACAAGTGAGGATGCTCTTTTAAAATTCAATGATTTGGCAGCTTCTATGTTCAGTAGATGAATGCACAGACATCCTGGCTGTCGTTTCTTCATAGCCATTTAGTTGATGATTTCGCATGAATCAATACTTGGGATTACCGTAGGAATTGGGTCGGTACCCAAAAAAAAGGGCTGAATTCAATACTCATCCCTAGTCATATCGTTATCTGTTGAACTGAGCTGGAACCCGAAAAAAGCCGCTTTCTGTCAATGTGTATTTGCTTTTATCACCATCACAAAGTGAATCTTAGAATAGGCTGAACCACGAAGGATCCACCTGTTGAAGCCTCCACTGCCACATTTTCCAACTTAATTCGAGGGAGCCTTCGAAATGGGACAGTCACAATCAGTCTTCGGCTGCAGCCGCTGAAGGATGTGGCCCCAGAATTGAGACGGCCACAGCTCTTGAGTTTATCACCATCAGCTGTGTCAGGCGCTCTAATAAGATAAATGACCTTTGGTGTTACATTACTGAAAGTGCTCTACAATCTGATTTTCCAGCGTGAGAATACAATTACCTACAGTAGTTAGTGATGGTGCAATCATTAACAATGATCACAGTGAAGCAGTTACTTATCACCTAACAGTAATTCACAACAACTCTGTGAGTTCTTTTCAATCATTTGATCCCATCCTTTTCTATCAGCACATAAAGGCATCACTAAGATCACCTTTTTCCAAACATAACACTTGGCGTGTGTTAAGACATCTGGCTCCTTTGCTTCGTTCTGATTCAGAGGCTAAAACAATACAATTGTTGTATTTTTCTTTTGGGTCATTTGTGTTCACATTGTAACAGTCCCAAGTGGTCCAAAGTTGTAAACAAATGCCATGCGTGAACCAGCTGTTCTCTCATTGGTCAGAAATCTCACCTGGAAGAAGGAGTAGGAGGTTGTTACCGGGAAAAACAACTACCATGGGACAGAGGTATGAACGGGCCTGAAAATAAAAACCCAACCCAGTCAGAACCGCGGTTGAAGCCTGGATCTGAATGTGATCATCCAAGTCACTTGAATATATTTTCGGCCTGAACCCGACCTAAAAAAAAAAAAGGAAGCCCAGGGCACAACCCAAGTCATCCTGAATATTTTCGGCCCAAACCAGCGTGTCCGGTCGGCCCAGCCCGTTGAGAAACATGGAACATCAGCAGCGTGTCATGTGTCGATTACGCTCTCACTGCTCTGAATGGAAACCAGCCGAGACCAGCCCTTCTATCGATCGGCGATCTCAGCCCGCTTGTTTTATCCCATATCTGGGTGCGATTGCTGTGTTCACATCTGCCTGAACTAAACTGATCTTTGGGGTCAAACGCTCCCTGTTTCAGAACAACTGCTCCAAACGAGCCTGACGAGTCTGAATACACCAAAGGTAAAACTGGATAAAAACTCATCTTGTCCATTTACTGTTTCAAGTGTTCACTCATGGAGGGAACGGTTGAGTCTGAACCTCTTCAGTCTGTAATCAATATTACAAAGTGAACAGCCCAGACCTGCACTATATGAAGAACGTCCTGAGATAACAGGCTTGGCACCATACAAACAAAAGTGACTTGACTTATTTGGTTTCACATACAGCACTCTGTATCTTTTCAAGTTCTGGGAACACTACACAATACATCCAACACTATGAGGAATTCAGCCTGAAAGCACTAATGGAAGGAAAAAACCAACATGGAGCGTTTTGGTACGAAGGAGATCAGCTTCAATTCTCCTTTGCATTTATCAGGTCAGTGAAACTCTGCTTCCAGGATGAATGTTTGTTGATCGCTGCCGAACAAGTCGCCACAAAGTCTCCCGCAGGTGTGTGCTTGAGTTTAGATGTGGTGACGTTCATACTTATCAAAACCAGTCTATTATAGCATGTAAGTGATTGGCATTTGTTCATTTAGCACATTTGTGGCTCAGGTGATAAAATGTTTTACAAGAAAATATATTTTAAAAAAGAGGTGGCTCTGAAGCTGTTTTTTTAAAAGTATCCCAAATGGACAAAAGGCCAAGGATTAGTAGATGTAAGGTCAGAGACACCGTTACATTGATGCCTGAACACCCTGTCAACCCCGTACAGAAGAACTGAAGGAGCTTAGCTGCAGTATTTCTATAATGTACACAGGTTTGTGACCTGGTTAATAAAAGAGTTTTGATATAGATACAGGGTTTGGGTTTTAAAAAAATAAATCAAGACTTTGACCAGGTCGACACTTCCTGTGTGAGTATGAAAGGTGAGTTTCATGTCTTAGATGGAAGAAATAAAAGTCTGAATTATCCTCAATGTCTCACCTTGAGACCTCTTCGTCCTGTACCGATGCAGATACCACTCTCACCATCAGGATAGAAATGTTTTACCACTGAGCTACAGTGATCACTCATCACTCAGGGCTTCGTGCCGGTTCTCGCACTCAATTTTGAACCGCCGGGGCGTTCAGACCGAAAAAATAACAGGTTCAGAGCCTGAAAAGTTGGTTCTCAATGGAACCAAAAAAATAGTTGTTTTTTCCTTACAAACCGTGACAACAGTTTCAACAGTGGGTGTGTCATATTCTAGGCTGTAGGAGCAGAAGGCAGCAACTGACAACATGGAGGAAAAGAGTTTGCAGTGGTCCGCTGAAGAAACTTAATGTTTAGTGGCGATATGGGCGTCTACAGAACTTTTAGAAAAGCCACAAAGCAGTAAGAGCAGAAAGAGCAAGTTGTTCACCAAACTTGCGCAAGAGATGGCCAAGGATGGGTTCACTCACTTCAGACCAAATAATCATAAACTCAAAAAACTGAAGAAAGATTACAGAGACAGCAAAAAAAAGACATTTTGCCGCTGTTGTTTCTACTTCCACCTGAGTAACGCAGGGTAACGTACTCCCGCTTTGGTTCCAATTATACTGGTGTGTACATGGGCTGGTTCGCCAGAAAGCACCAAGGTACTGAGACTCCAGAACGGAGCCAGCGTGTCTTGCTGAAAGCGACCTCAGAGTGAGTCTGTATTGATAATCTATGGGCCAAATGCAGAATCTACTCTCCATTTCTTATGCTCCCTAAAATATCATGTTAAATATGTGGGGACGAGGCTTCTTGTTTCTTCTCACATCGATCCTCCTAATGTTTCAGTGCCCAAAATGAAAACGCTATTTCCTGTATCACACAACAGTAGATTCGAGGGGAATATGTTTCTGATGCAGAATCTATTGCATTTTCTGTAGTTGTGGATTAAACCCTATAAAATCAGTTAGCTGCACTCCCCCTCTTTACCATTGAGAAATGTTGGCAACTGCTTTGGGTCTCCTGCAGCCACTCTCTATTCTGCCAAATTGTTTGGACTGATTCCCTCAATTTTGTCAGAGGACATAGTTGCATCTCCTCCCCAGGGTCTCTCTCTTTCTTTCTCATGGACTTTTGAGACATAAATCCTCAGCAGCTTTTCCATTCATCCCCGCTGCTCTGTTAAGCACCACTTTGTTGCATTTGAATTCTCAACTTCATTGTGGTCGTCTCCAAATGGGCGCTTGGAGAGTTTCAGTCTGGTGCGAATTTGTTGATTGCGATACTTTATGATTCCTAAATGTGTCGGATAGCTCAGCGACTTGAAGTGATTTCTTAATGGGAGCTAATCAAAGCAAGGGGGAATCAGGGAGCAGCGGGGAGGGAAACAGACAGATAACAGAGGCTGGATACACAGGATGATTACTAAATGGACCTCCTGGGCACAGACCCAGGGGGCTCCTGAGACTATGTGCCCCTTGGCCTGTGCCCAGGAGGAAGCCTCTGTTTAAAGACGGCCACAATAATGCCACAAAGAGATGAATATTGACCACAAAGATAGGCAATATGATGAAATACAGACACAAATAAATGTAAAACGACCATGAAGCAGGGCCAAGCATCCACAAAAAGGCACAAATCAACCACAAAGAGATGCTAAACAACTACATAGAGACACACGTTTATGACAAAAGATGTGCAAAAGAACTGCAAAGGTACGTACAACAACTACTACAAAGAGATGGGAAAACAACCACAAAGTCACACACATTGACTACAGAGGGATGTAAAACAGCCACAAAGAGATGCAAATCAATTCCAGTGACACACATCAACCCTAAAGAGATGGAAAAAAGCAGAAAACGACTACAAAGGGAATGAATGATAACAAAGGGAAGCAAATGACTACAAAGAAACACAAAATGATAACAAAGAAAGAAAAGTATTTTATCTTTTTATCTGATTTTAATGTTATTCGTCGGGTTTTCCTCCTAATCCAAGCTTTAGAAATACAGCGGAGAATAAAATGAATTTTGTTTCCAAAGCTCATCCTGCTTCTCTGCATCTTCCTGTGTTATTTCAACTGCGCACAACGTGATCTCTTACTTTTAGCAAAATTGTAGACACACTGTTGAAACTTTTCTGCTTAGCTTTCCTGAAAAGTCTGTGTCCTATTTCTTCAGGACGAAGGATTTATCGCTTCTGCATTAGCTGGAAATGAAAAGAGAGCGTCTGATCTCCATGCAGGGGAAATAAAAAAAACACAACTTTTTCCCCCTTTCTCTTTTCCTCAGTCAACACTAGATGTCCCCATGATCCTTTGATAAAAAAAAAAAAAAAAGAAACTCGGCCCAAGCTCTTGGCATTTCACTGAGCCCCATGCAGCATACATCATCATAAACATGTAGTTTGTTATGCCCTTTTCATTCAAGAGCAAATAATGTAGATGCAAATGAAGAGATTACACAGAGATTATGCAGAGAAGCAGCGGTGCAGACACAGCTAATGGGAGGTAAAATACTAAAACATCCCTGCTTAAACGCAGGACAGCCTGTAGCAGTGCAGTGTGATTGCACATCCCAGTGGCCTGTAGACAAAGTATGAGCTCTGAAAACAAAAACCCTGTGTATTTGTGGGCCAGGTGATCTAAACAGAAAGGATTAGATAGCGAAGCTTGCGGGCTGTAACGTCTCAGATCTCGTAGCAGCCTCCCCTAAAGTGGATTATGAAACTGATATTGGTGTCAGAAGTTTACTGGAGGGCGAGAGCTTGGTGGAAAAAAGAGAAGCTGGGGTAATCTGTTGGTAGACAGAGGAGCAGACGTCTGCAGCTGATGTAGGATAAAAGTATAGCTTGCCTCTAGTAAAGACTTAAGATCAGTGTGGAGAAGCAATAAAGTGATAGTTTGATACTGTAGTGGGTGGCAGGAGAGAGAGAGAGAGAGAGAGAAGGAAGAAGAGGTTTCACAGGAGGGTGAAGCCATGATTAGAGAGTGGAGCTAAAATCCCAGGGAATCACCAGCGTCTGTGCAGGTGCTTATTGAAGTCTTACTTTCATTGGTGTGAGGAAACAATCACATTGGAGTCGAGGAAGGAAGAATCCAGAGTGGGGTTGATACTGATCTGATCTGCTCCATGAACTCCTGGTGTCAAGATGAAAAAAAAAAGAAGAAGAATACGTAGAATATTAAAAAAAGTGCCAGCAGTTATTGTCCTCTCATCTACACCTTGTAGTTATGATCAATTACAGCAAAAAAATGAAAAGGAAATAAACACATCACTGTGTACTATTTTTCATTAGATTAACAGTTTTGGATGGTAAAACACAGCACATCTCAGTCTTTCAAAGCAAACCTTGGGGAATGCTTTAATCTGCCAAATTCACAGCATCTGTTTTTTTTCCATTAACAACACTGTTTTATGATGAGGTTTATTTAATTGGTAATAATTATAAGTACTGGGGGTGCTGGTGGTGTGGGTGGGGGTTGTTTTAATTGAAGTTTGTTCACAGATAAATCTACCATGTTTTTGTTGGATGCGTTCACACGTTGAGTCATTTAGACTCAAAAATGTTAGTTTTCTACAGCGTTTTGAGGAAATATAATAGTTGTGATAAGAAAAACTAAAATGTAAACATTCGCAGAAAGACATATCGTCTTACTTTCATATATCTGGAAGGCAAAAGCCTGACATTTCCACACGCTGTGTTTTCTAAACCCTTAGCTGAATAGTATTATTCAGCCGCTACTGCTGCTGCTGCAAGGCCATTCAATATTTTTAACAATGCCGAAAAATCTACAACAGGCTGAATAATAAACGAGTGATGTGAATTATACCGAGCAAAAGATAAAAAAGGAGAACTTATCTTGCAAATGTTATTTGACTGATAAATAAGATGTTATATTTATTTTTGATGTTGCATTCAGAGTGGGGCGCAGTGAAAAGATAACGCCGTGGATTCTGACTGAAGTTTGACATTTACAGCCAAATATCACCTGAAATCAACTTTGATGATTCAGGTGCAGTTGCACACTTTTTTTTTCTTGTTAAGCTGAAACTCTGCATTAATGTCTGTTCGAACCTTTACAGACAGTGACTGCACACAGAGTCCAAAAAACTGGGATCGGGCATTGAACAGGTGGCTCACCTGTGCAGACAGGGCAGGGAGGGTGTAACTGCTACTGGTCAAACAGGGCTGTACACTGCATTCGTGACCGCAAGTGTTTCATGTGGCGGACGGTGGTGTGTCAGATGTACGGCAGCTTGAGGAGGACAAAGTTCTCCATTCACAACCAAGCCTGTGATGTTGAGTGAAGTGAAGCCTTTAGCTAAACTGCAACCTTCAGTAAGACTCACAGTGGTTTATATTTAAACTGCATTAATAAAGACATAAATTACCAATAATAACTATAGTTTTTTTTATTAACACTTTCTCCTCCTGCTCATACTTTTAATTTGTTGAAGTGTGAGGGTGGACTATGCATTTCATTGTGCATATATTAATGTATCTGCCTTTATACTAATGGTTTGTTTTTACAGATTTTATTCAAAGTCAGGATTAACTGTTAATGGGAGTTGAATAATATGCTTCACATCTCACATGTTCCTCCTAAAGCCTTGTTGGTGGTCTCTTTGACACATTTTAGCTCTGACAATGGCCACTACAGAAGTCTGCTGAGGTGTGACAGAAAGAGAGTGAAGCCAGCTGTTAACATTGATTTCAGTACAGAGTTTATGATTAAAAAGTAGGACGTGTGGCTTATTTCTAATGTCCGTTACTAACAAAACACTAAGTGTCAGTCTTTTGTGTGCATTGTACGCATTAATATCCTTTGCCTGTGTGTTTAAGTGATGAAATGCCTCGAATACGTATTGTTCTAGTCCTCACTAGTCTGACCAGTGACTAGTCAGACCGATGCGTTACGAACTGATGAAGCCGCTTTGATAAGAGGCGAAACGTCTTCCTAGACAAATACAAGTCCAGTTGCTTTCGATTAAATTGTTGCCTAGAGATATGATGACCTGGATGAATGAGAACATTCACAGACTTGATACAAAATGGTTTAAGACAATATTCATGGTTTATGATTTAATACTTCAGGAGCTTTGTCATCGAGGGCAAAGACATCAGGAACCATTAGAAGACACAGGCCATAAGTATCAGCTCTAAAAAGGGGACACAAACAACCAGTAAAAGTTTTGAGGGTTAAAAAGTCTAAGTGACATGGTGGAAAAACTAAATGTTAAATGTACTAAACAAAAGCTACCTCGGTCACCGCAGCATGTCCTCCTAAAATACACCACAACTCCCCGTCCATTTATCACACACACTTGGACCTGGATAATGAGTCTAGATGGACGTGGAGTGGTTCCTGGGTTCAGGTCAGTGAACAGTCAAGTGCAGGTTAATGGAGAGAGAAAAAGCACAAATACGCTTTAATAAAAAGTGATACTTGTGTATATGCTTGATGCTTTCAACCGCGTGGTCTCTCATGCTGACCTTTATTCAACCACCTCAACCTCCTCCCTAACAAACAATGTCACCTGACTTCCTCTCTCTGTCACTTAAACATTTTTATTTTTATTTTAGTCACTTGCTCCAAGGTTGATACTGTCACAACTACATAGGTATAAGGGGAAACAGAAAAGCAATTGCAGTACGTTCAATAAGGAAGCATTTTTATAGCAAACACAAGGCCAAACAACGTGACCTTGACCTTTGATCTTTGACCTGGACAACCAAAATCTAATGAGTTGATCCTTGTTTCCAAGTGGACACTAGTGCCAAATATGCAGAAGTTCCTTCAAGGCTTTACTGAGATATTACATTGCAAAGCCACAACTGTGTTCTCTGAGGTCACTGTTTCCTTGACCTTTGACCTTTATGCAAAAATAATCTAATCAGTTCATCCTTTAGTGGTGAGGTGAAGGCCTCACTGAGAATGGAAACTTCTTCTTCTAATTACCAATATTTTTTTTCCTCTACTAACTTTAATAAGTTATATTGAACATTAGGGCAGTTATTTATTGTAAAGAGGTTGGTGGGGGGAACTTCATGATTTAAGATGCTGTTTACACTTTAAATCTCTAAATGTCAAATGAACTAAGACCAGAAGTTATGGTGTCAATATTGAGCCTTTCACTCATAACAGAGCCAGAGCCAAATCCAAAAATCAGAACAAGACAAACAAACTAGTAAACAGGTCCATTCCTGTCACTCCACACTTTAAATGACAAATATCTGATTGTTAACTATGTCGTAAAAAGCCTTTTGTTTATAACCTCATAACCTTTTTTATTTCTTCTTCTTCTTCTCTGGTCACACGTCCGCAGGAAAATTTCAGTTTATGTTCCACGTTTGTCGGATGAATTGTGAAGCAGCTTCAGCCGTTTGCTCTTCACTTAAATCATTTAGCCGTCACAGTTTCTCTTTGTGAAGGTGACCCGCCCTGCGGGCAGGGAAATTAAACATACATGACACGTCACTGAGGGAGGAAACTGACGGGCATCCAGAGGAACACGGGGAATCTTGATGGGCAGAAATACATTTTTAAACATTCGTAGACATTTAAACAATATTGTTCTCTCAGTGTGAAAGTGGATGTGAACGTAACACTGTCAACCATTACTGAACGAGCAGCTTGTAGTGCTCGCAGGCATTTATGAAGCTTGACAAAAAAAATTTTTTTATCGTTTTTTTCCTGTTTAAATTCTGACTTGACAAAATTTTTCCCCGACAAAACTTTCCCCGACATTGTCACATTACTTTTAAATACATAAATGAATATAATACTGATCAATTAAAGTACTTTAACAACAAAGAATCAATGATAATGCATCAAGACATTACACACCATAAAACAATAGGAATACAATATTTTGAATATCTGACCTTATATTTGGATTTAGGATATTTTTGTGTCCTTGGGAGTTGGTTAGTATTGATTGGTTTGTTATTTGATCTGGAAAGCGACCAGAACTCCAGAAAGATCCAAGGTTACTGTGTTTTTAACTGTCCTGTGCTAATTTAATGGAAAAATCTGAAATATGCACCAGTGAAGCTCAATGTCAACTAATATTAAGAAGACAGGCTAAAGAACTTTCTTTCTAAAACCTAATTCTTTTATTTATTTATTTATTTATTTCTCAGCAAAGAGACATCGCACATTTATATTCTGTCTGTACTGCATGTCGGATACACCCCCTCACACACACCTTCGATGTCGGATATACACTGTGTCGACCGTGTTCTGTAACTTTCCAAAAAAACGACAATTCAACATTCGCACCCACTTCACGCCACGAATGGCCAGCCGTGCGGAAGTGTGAGAGGAGCCAGGTATTGCACTTCTCTCTCTTCAGCTCTTTTTTTTTCATGTGAACAACCGAGTGCAACACTATATGAGTGTCTTCTGGAAATGTGCCCTGTTTTTAAACAACATCACACCTCCTCCGCCTGCAGCATGGCCTGCTCAGAGGTAAAAACCAAAGACAGGTCCAGAAACATCACCATCACCATCATCATGATTACAAAACGCATTAACATCAGCATTTAGAATTGGGAGAGTATTACATCACTGTTACATCACAAAATGTTGTACTTTCACCTCAAGAGGACTGGGAATTACAAATCTTGCCTGGTGCTAAAGGAGCTATTTGCAAGTTTTGCTGTTTCTGAGTTCAGCATCAAACTTCATTCATTGAGTCATTATGTCATTTTTGGAGCGTCCAATCTGCCTGGAAGAAGCAGTGCTATGTAAAGGCCTGGCTTCTTCTCTTGTAAACGCAACAACAGCCAAAGGTCTTATCAATCTGCGATCACCAAACCCACTCCTGACAAAAAAATCACATTCGGTGGTGGAGAAAATTTTACATACAGCCCCTTTAAGTCGTTCTTAAATGTTGTCAAGTACATCCATCCACATGGCCTCTGTTTTCCACTGTCCCACGGTAAAGTGAAATCCAAAATAGGATAAAACTCACAGATTCAGGTCGTCACTTCTGTTGCGTCTTATCAGACGTTCATTTACTGTGAAAGATGACCCCCCCCACACACAAACACACACACACCCTCCTCCTCTGCAGCAAAAGCAAAAGTACATCCACGCTGTAGAGCAAGAGCTGCCATGTTCGCTTGTTTTGCATAATGAGATTTGATCACAATATGGACAGTATGCAGGCGTGCATATAAATCATAGATGTAAGTGTAGCAGCAGCGTGATTGGATTGTTCATTAGCCATGTAGCACACATCCAGATATACTGGACTGGGAGATGAAAATCGGGTCTTCGGGTTATGGGGGGTAATCCGGTGTCGGATACGATGATACAGCCAAATTAATTACAGAAACTCAGATTTGAAAAGCGTCTTAAATATGACCCAAAAATACCAAAGCTAATCAGCTGAGGATAATTCAGCTTCTTCCTCTGTTGAGAAAGTCTTCTATTCCTTCTTTTTTTTTTTTTATCTCTATTGGTCATTTCCACTTAATGTGTGTTAAATTATGTCGCCTAGTGCTGTGCAAGTGTAAAACCAGTTTCAACTTAATATCAAAACAGCTTCAGAAACACTTTAATCAATGTGCATTTTTACATCGAAATTATCATATCGGTCCATGTGTGACATTCGGCATATTGATTTTTCCTTCTGGCATCTTACTGAGGTGTGTGGTGTAGGAGAACCTGTTTGATCTCGTCCCTGTCAGAGCTTGGTACTGATCCAAACCTGCTTCTCCATCTTACCTCCTCCTCCACTGCTACACTGCAAAGGTAAAAGTTTGAGGTAGTTTGCTTTAAATGACTACTAGTGCACTGTTCATGAGTAACTCTGAGTTTCTCACCCTTTTTGTGAGCGACCACAGGAGACATTAACCATCTAAACATCTCAGATTATTTCACATAACTACTGACTTGTAGTCATAATAGAGTTTTTAGACTGTTTTATTATTATAAAGAATGTGAATACTTGCACTGCTTCATGGTGAGATTTCTCTCAATAACATAATCTATAAAAATGTAGCTCGGGTGTAAAATAAATGCTCATTTCACCTCATCCAATTTAACAGCTTGCTTTGTTTTACCACTCTTAATCATCCTGACAATTCCTCTTTGAAAAGTGTGCAACAATCTGGACTGCCTGTCCCTTCTTTGTTTTACACCCATTTGTTTGAATCCATATTTATCATCATATTTCCTGCAGTGTGTGTGTTGATTTTCAAGACTTGCTGCATTTACACTTTTTTTGTTAATTGGACTAATGCTATGATATATTGTAACCTCTCTCTGAGGTTGTTTGGCTCGCTTCTGGGGTGCATTTACGTGTGGATTTTATGGTATTATGCTCTTTATAAACAGTCTTCGCTTTAGCCAAACAAAATCCACTCGCTAGGGACATGTAATTATGCCAAACGTTAAAGGGATCTGTGAGACTGCGTTGGTGTATATCCACTTAGCCTGAAAATGTCTATTATGTGTCTCCTGTGGTTGTATATGATATAATTGAATATGTGACTACTTTCTGTTTTCAAGATTTTTTTGTTCCATTTATAGACAATATTTGTCCAATTACAGTCGCACCACTTACGGAGACGATTTTGAAATTCAAATGGGAATAAAACCAAGTTGTTGGAAGATCCGCACAGAAATACTGCAATCAAAGTTTGTCAAAGTTTTTTTTTGTTTTTTCCCGTGATCTCATTCCTAGTCCTGCTTTAAATCTGGACCATGTTTCTTAATGTCGAAGAAGTGTTTCATGTTTTTGTTCCTGCTGAGTCAGATTTTATTCCACGTCCTCTGGGAAACAATGCTTATCTAAGAAACACTTCAAAAGGCTACAACACTTGGTTGCATTATCCACAAAAGGTTTTGATCAGTGCTGATCCACTTTTTTGGTCCAGATCCTTCGGGGAAAATGTTTGGCTGCAGCAGTAGGTTGTGATGTTCAAGAACCACTTTCAAATGTTTTTGAAAATGATAAGGATGTCCAAAGTCATAAAATATGCAAAAATAATCATCTTAATTACTAAATGGCATGCTTCTCTCTCTCTATAGTGCTATCTTTCCAATTAGAATAAAATATTCATTTTTCAATCTGTTGAGCACAGATTCATTTTTACATCAGTTGAGGCCTGATGCCTTTGGCAGGGGGCGATCGTTTTGGTGCAGCAGAGAACTGGCCTGAGATAAAACTCAAGGTGGCCTGGAACCAGTATGGTGGCACGTCCTACTTGGGGAGGTCTGTTTGGGTTTCTGGCGTCTGATATTAGAGCGATGTCTGGACTCTGACCTCCTGCCAGACAAAAGCTTTCACTCAGAGTGCGGTGACTGTTGCATTATGAATGTAACAGGCAACCAGCAGAGTACTCCATTAGGAATGACTCAGCAAAGACGTCCACACGGTCTCAAAGTATCACTCTATGCATAAATGACTGGAGCAAAACAGCTATGAGTGGGGTCTGCTGAAAGCATTCAGGAGCACCGACACACATCAGATGGCACAAGAACACAACACAGAAAGCCGAATATAGACCCGGAGATTGAGCTGAACAATCTTCAGATCTCAATCTTGAGTTAACTGTCACAATTCATGGGCAGATTGTGGTGGGCCAAAAAGAAAACCGTGTGATTGTTTGATAAACGAATTACAAGACAGTACGAGTGTAACAAGACACAAAACGAACAGTTTACACTTGATGGAAAGTGAAAAGGCAACAAGAAGAACTGAAAAAAAAAAAGATCCACGCGGACTGACATCTGTTTTCATGATCATAACACACTCCCAGCATTTAGCTCTATAAATATACCGACACCCACACATGACAGTATTTGCATTTAGTCAACATGGACATACAAAACATTGAATGTGCCAGTTAAAGACTGATTTAATGATATCTCAATTTACCGACTGATTGATTAATTGGTTCGTGGTATTCAGATTGTTGGGACAGTATGAGTAAGTAAAAAAAAAGCCCATAAGGCCAGAGTCTGAAGACAACACCAGGATCAACAGGATTTCGTTTCACAGCCCCAGACTGGACCTGAGGAGATAACTTGAACCTCCCCAGTCACAAACACACTTGATCGTTTTGTCCAAGTCCAAAAAGCTCATGAGAGGAAGCAGCTGGAGGAGCTGCGCAGAGAGCAGAGCTGGTGGGTTGGTTCAGTCCCAAACCCCCTCTGACCCCAGCAGCATCACCGAGGGTGAATACTGGCTCATCTAAGAGAAGCATTTTGCAACTGGGCAGGAATTTACAGCCCTGCAAAGTTATCAAAGCAGCAGTCAGTTTACTCTCTCTGCTTTCAAAGGCCAGATAAACTATACATTTACATCCCCAAGGATTGTGCACTCCCATATTTAATTGGCCTACAAAACGGTTGTGATAAAAGTTGCACCAGGGTTTTTTTTTTTTGAGCTGTATTTGTTCGGAGCCCCGCAGTGACACTGCAGTGGTTTCCACGAAATGAACAAAGCTGCAGTTATTTATTTATTTATTTGACAACGCCAAAGTCTTTGCAAGCATGTGACATGAAATGTTGAAAAATGCGCACGAGAGCAGAAGGTGTCAGCCTCAGATTGTGTGTGTGTGTTTTGTCTAACGCTGCACAAATGTGCTTGGTGCACATTGACATAAAACTAACGAGAGCAGCAGATCTGCACACTGCAGATGCTCAAAGCAGCAAATATTTATTGGAAAAAGTAAAAAAAAAAAAAAAAAAAATCAACACAATTCTACGAAGCAGTCTGTTAAATGATTAATCATTCCAGCACTAATTAAATCAGTATTTTCCTTCTACATCTTTGGATCTGATTTCCAAGCTCCTTTCTGCAAATCAGTGATTTAAGAAATCCTCTTCTTGGCTCGTTCTAATTACGCTGTGACAATAGACATCTCTTTTCTTCCCCAAACAATGAAAACCTCAACTCAGAGACGGAGCTCTGAAAGTATTTCCTTCTTCTGTTTTTTTTTTAAGCTTATTTGGAGTGAATGCAGGGTTTGATTGTTCTGCACAGCTGCTGCATTAATTCACAGAGGTCAAAAGGAAAAGCCTCTGCTAGGCAAGATGGATCTAAACTAAAGTCACTCCCTTCAGGCAGAGTGGAAAGTGGGAGCCATATGTTTAGTCCTAATGCAGCAGTCGCAGTGAATGTACACCCAGTTGACATCGCAATCTGGAGCCGCGCACGACACCGTGTAGTTTAACGGATAATGGGATGCGAAACTGGTCACATTTCACATCTGTGTGAGCGCGCTCCTGCTGACGCTCCCCATACAATGTGTCACAGTCTATTACTGTCTCCACCACACACACACGCTTCTCACTGCCATTCTTTTGTGTTAATGCATACACACACAAAAAACGCCAGCTCACACAGATGCATGTGAATTGATGAATTCTCACACACACACACACACTCATACACAGACACACAAAAGTGTACTTTCTTGCACTCTGCTGTGTGTCCCTTTCAAACTCACTTATAGCAGTTTGAAAAAGAGCCTACGCTTCAAACGTCACGCTAATAAAAAAAAAAATTCTATGGGAGCTGCCTTGGTGTGCAGATCTTTATTTTTGTATCTGCTTCTACTCCTCTTTGGATCCAGCACCCATCCCATTTGGGCCTGTGGATGTGCGTGTTTTTTGATTACTCTATATCCCTTTCAAACTCAGGCGTACACCCACAAGCCATTTCACTCTCCACTATACATAGCAACTCAGACACACACACACACACACAAACAAACACACAAACACACACAAAATGAACTCCCACCTTGAATAACAAAGCAATACAACATGCAATATTTCACTCATGGAGACAATTCCTTCTCCCTCCTCCTTATTTAACATGCAGGGCATTAATTGTGTGGTTGATAAATTACAACATCTCCGCAGCACTCATGTGACATATACACACGGGTTGTTTATAAGCACAGATGTGGCAACATAATCTCTGGATTCACGGGGAGAATGTCAAGGGGGAGCTCTCTCTTATTTGCCTTAATGAATCATGCTATAACTTCATTTTCCAGGAGCAACAACACATTTGGCATATGTGCTGAACGAGCATCAGCGCGTACATCATGTTTGATTATGGTGATGTGACTCTGGCCATATATATTTACACATGCAGCAGGAAGCTGATGACTTGTTTTTAGGATTTAAATGAAAACGTGTTTTATATATAATTATATGTCTTGTGCTCTCTCTCTATTATCCCGGTTTCTCTGCGCTGTATGTGTCAGAGATTACTTGTCATTTGAAGAACGTGGGCGGCAGGGAGATTTTTTTTTTCCCCCTAGTTGGATGCAGGCAATTGGATGAATGCAGAAAAAGAGGATCATGAGGTGAGGTTGATTTGTGGCACAGGAAGACAGACGGAAGTGCACGTGAACCATGTGAAGCTCTGTGTTACAGTATTTGTGGAAACTGGACTCACCAGAAAACATCTTCAGTCGACCTGTGTCATCATCGTCCCATCAAAAGACTTCTGTCCTCTTCCATAAGACACTGTTGGACAAAAGACAATGGACAAAGGACTAAGAGCTTGTGATTGTGCAACAAAGAAGGAGGTATACAAAATCGCAAAGATAGTCTACTATGATAAGATGGCTCATTACAAGCTGCACCAGCGATATGAAATGGTACGCTTCCTGTCTCCTGTAAGTGGGCGAGGCTGCCCATACCCCCACCTCGTGTTGTGATCATGTGTGTGGATGGATAAAAGTTGTTGGTAGAGGAAAATGAGCGATTAAATACACACAGCTGACAGTCATATTTAGCATTATGAAAATTAGCTAGCACAGGCGTTCGCACACGTTAGTTGTCGTTACCTAGGAGATCTGTGCCAGGTCTAGTGAGATTGTGTTGTTGAGACAGAGACAGGTCTGGAACAAGTTATGTTTTCAGAAGATACAAGGCTTGTGAAAAATAAGTCCAATATTTACTTCGGTGACTATGGGGAGAAAGAATCGACCATAATCTGTGCTTACGCTCACAGACTACAGACTAAAGACCTGCAGTGCTGCGAGTCTCCCAAACGGCCGTGGTAGCGGCAAAACCCACGTGAAACGTGACTTGTCGTAGGGCGTCTTGTTTCTAAACCAATAATGATAACAGCAAGAAGGTGTCTCATCTCCTCCATGGTGGCTCCTTTTGACCTTGACCCTTGAATGTAATCATATATGACGAGCTACTGTCAGCCACAAAACATTTGAGTGTAACCTACGATGTCGAGGCAATGCTGAGGAATAGAAGCCATTTTGCTGTTCAGTAAAGTAGACTTGTTGCATCTAAGCTCATACTTTGGAGAACAGATGGCTCCTTAAAACCAGAGGAGAGACAGAAGAGGTATGCTCATGATTGAACTGAGAGAGTGGAGGGTATAAAAGCAGTGATGAGAGAATGAATGGATGTGGAGACAGTGATTTAGGGGGGTTGATAAGAGAAAGGGAGAAGAGGGCGAGTTTTGGAAGGTGAGACAAATGGGGGCGGCTGCATGGGTTACTCAGGCATAGTGTGTGACAAAATTTGACAGTGCATTGTTTCTTCCTCAGCTTTGAATCACATCTCACACTGTCTCCTAGTGAGGTGGAGGCACTTTGCTCAGTTTTTTGATTTAGATCAGACAGGGACACTGACACTCATTCGCAAGTGTTTTGCAACTATAGAACACATGACTGACTCTGTTATGTCCAAGGCCAGTGTGCATTCATCAGTGCAGAAGGTGTGTCCAATATGTGGACAGTTACACAACAGTTGATCTGTGCTTCCCTATCCTAAACTATGAGAATAGTTTCTATGTGCAGACACTGAATCACCAGTGCTGTCCACCCCATCTATGTTTAACAATTCTACATCTATATATCTTTACTTCAAGAGACTCACTATTATCAGGGCATTGATTCATTGAACACTTAAATAATCTTATTGATTCTTCTGGACACTGATGAGTCCCTGACCTGCTCAGGTCTGAATGTGGCATGAATACTTTAGAAATCTTTGCACGGCTGCCAATAAACACAGCGAGGTTCGCAGAAGAGAGGACAGTAAAACGTCTGCACGCTGCCACTGTTTGCCAGTATAACAAATTTATTGTAGCACTTTGGAATAAAAGCCTTATCTATCCCCAAACTGTTGCAATCATTTCATTTCACTGCAACTTTACTGTCACAATGACAATGACATATTCCCCACATGTTCCAAAGTGCATTATGAAAATAATTGAATAAACTTTACGGAGTGATTAACATACTTCAGCTATAATTCAATAATTACATTCAGCTATCCTTCTTCTCTAAGAGAGATCGTTAATCTCTGTGTCATTTTGTTTTTGTCTATGGAGAAATTGCACTGGGGGAAGCCTAGAAAATGTCCCATTTCCTGGACAGTTGTATACACTGAAACTAGGGATTGGTTTGAGACACAGCCAAGGTTTTCTTGTTGTTGGTGTTTCCTTCTTTGTCTGTACAGTCATGGTGACTAATGCTGGAAATCTACACTCCTCTGTCTGTTCCTGCTGCTCATGCATCAGTTGATTTTGTGCAAGCAGACACCAGATGCTTGAAACTGCAGATACGGGAAATTTTTTATGAAGTGGTTAAAGGTTAAGTTACTGTTGTGCTAGACCAGTCTGCACGAGAGAGAGAGAGAGAGAGAGAGAGAGAGAGAGAGAGAGAGAGTCTGGAGAAATTTACAGTGTATATGAAAAATGGATTAAATTAATAACTATTTGCAAGTAGATTATGTACGCCGAACATCTTGCAACACGAGGTGGTACAAGACGTAGCCTGGATCATACAAAAGAGCAGAGCTACAAACAGTGTTGTGTTCCTAACAGAATTATAAAACACCACACAGCCTCCACATGGCAAAATCTAAGGGTCTGCTGTCTTGAAGTGTAAATACAGAAAAGGAAATTGATATAAAAATAAACCAGGAAAAACAACAGACTACACAAAAACACATACACAAAGACGTGATGATAAGAAACACACGCATGCATTTGCACATATATGATGGTCTGATGTGTGTAAGTACAGAAACCGCTGGGTTTAATGATCTTCCTGAGAAAGAAGAAAAGCTTTGTTTGTCGAGTCATTTTGATGAGAGTGAAGCCCATTTTACGTTCTTATTACCTCTTTAGTTCAGAGTTATATTGTGTTTTGTTTTCAACTAAAATGCCACTTATCCATGATAAACTCTTGTGATTGGATGATTTTAAAGGACTTGAGTTTTTTATTAAGTGACAGGTTTTATTTGTTCTACCTGAAAGAGGAGACTATAGTCATTTAGGAAATGTTACATCAAAGAGACTGTGCTCTTATCTGACAAACGTTTAGGTGGATTCATTACTGCAGTGGTACTTAAGACACAGTCCACCTTCGAAGGTGCAGTAAGACTTTGAGCTTCTTGTAGCCAACTGCTAATAACAGGTTCATTGAGCGGTGATAACTCTACATTTTCTGGATGCCTCATACTTTACATGTGATTATTGTTCATGAAGTATTAGATCATCTCATAATGTAACACTGCATATCTGTAAAACATGTAAAAATGTGCTTTCCCATGATCAACTATATGCTACGTAATGCATTAATAATAAAAATAATCACACGCACTGAGAGGGGCTTGTGATACTTTTTTGGTTTCCCAGTACCACATAATTGCAGTTACCTACAAATACACTTCCCACAATTGATTACTAGGCCATTAACACCAAAAAGCAATAATAAAACATTTTCCTTGAAACCATTTCCTATTGCCGGATTGATTACTCTTCTAATTAGATACTGATTTCCCCTTTACAGAGTGATCGATAAGGTCTGGAAAATAAGGACAGAGAGAGAGAGAGAGAGAGAAAATAAGGACTCGAGAAAAGCCTAAATCTGACAATGCACTCGTTTCAGATATCAGTCCTCCCACAGGATGATCACCTGGAGGTCACGCACTGATGCTACAGTGCGGTGATGTAGTGCTGAATAAAACGGTGGATACAGCAGCTTTTCATTCTGCACTCCATCACTGGAGCACACGCGTGTGTGGACACGAATTGTGTGTGTGTGTGTGTATGTGTGAGGCAGAGAGAGAAAGAGAGAGAGAGTGAGAGTGAGAGTGTGGGGCAGCCATAAAGAAAGCTAACTCTCACTCGTCCCCTCTCGTTCCTCTTCCCGTGCCCGGTGCTATAGTCAAGGACAGTTTTGGTTTGGCAGGGACTGAACCGCTCCACATCCACACCGTCTGTCAGACTGTCCTCGTTTTCCGTTGCTTATGCTGCCTACTACGGGATATTCGTGATTGGTTCATCCCTCCCTCTCCTCCCTCCCTCCCGCGTGATTGTATGTAAATCCGCTCGGGACTGAGCCAGTAGGTGAGGTTGGGGCTGGTGGCTCCTGCCTCGGTGGCGCACACGAGACCGGAGAGCGGCCGAGGTGAGATCGCTGCGCCGAAGGAGCTGTCCACTCTGCCGTGGTGCTGAACTCCACGTCCACCCCCTTGCTCTTCTTCTTCTTCTTCTTCTTCCTCCTCTTCTTCTTCTTTCTGCTCTGTTGGCTCTACTGTACATTGACCATATTTTGGGAAAGGATTAACAACCTCCCCTTTGGCTGTTTCTAGATACAAACATCTCTCCTTCTGTCTCCACACATCGGAAATTACACGACACCAGCCGTGGATTTGACCGGAGCTCCAGATTGTCATTGATAACACTTTGTTGAGAAGTCTTGCACCACTAATCACGTTTGGATTATTCTCCTGGATGGTTTACATCTGGACACACAGGTAATATACATATATATATTTCGT
>OMNW01012374.1:0-22734 GCA_900303245.1 Selene dorsalis | reverse complement strand
AGGCTGCCAGTCTCCAGATCACTCTGCAGCACCACAACAACCCCAAACATACAGTTAGAGCCATAACTATCTTCAGAGACAAAAAAAACAAACATAACAACAGATGGCCTGGCCCCCACAGAGCTCTGATCTCTACCTCACGGAGACAGCCTGGGATTATACACAAAGAGGCTGAAGACCCTGAGACAGCTTAAATCCACAGAGGAACTGTGGCAAGTTCTCCAGGATGCTTGAAACAACTTAACTCACTACGTACCCTGGAGCGAACCAGGGAGAAAACATGCAGTTTTAACAGCGATGTCTCAACAGCGATGTCACAGCAAATATTGTTTTGGTTTGTGTTCTTTCTTTTTTTTCAATTTGCAGCACTGAAAGTTAAATTAAAAAATCATTTATTTTATGAATTAACTATAATATTAGCTTTGTCATGAGAGAAATGCACTTTGTAGTTAGTAACTTGTAATGTTGGCTCCTGGCCAGAGGCGGCAGCCCTGAGCTACAGGCACACCTGGGCACACTGAAACGAATCGACGCCATCTTGGATTTCCGCAGGTTAGACTGATTGAATGCAGGTCTACCTGCTGCTGGTTGTTGTTGTTCTTTAGGCACGCAGAGGAAGAAATGAGACCCCCAGAAACGTTTCAGACCCGCAATTTTCGCCTCTATGGTTTTATTTCACCCTTATGTCCACGTGTCAAATCAACTTAATTGTCCCTGAAGGGCAGAAATGCCTTACTTAATGGGATGTACGGCACCAGCAGCTCTGCGTCTGTAGGTGAGTCAACAGCTACACATGCTAACAACGTACCAAGTTTTACAAAGTAGTTTTGAGACCCAGTGGTATTCTGTATATTATTATTATTGACGTTTTAGTTTTGTAACTTAATTTGGAGTTGACTTTTTTCTTCATTAAATATTCATAAGGTAATGCTAATGTAACGTAAACACTCTCGTCTTACCGGGCACTGGCATTTCAAAATAAGAGAAAAGACCAATCCTCAAACATTTCAGCTGTGTTCACAAAAGTTATGTTTCTCCGAACATGTTTGACCAATATCAATAAAGATATTACTAGTAAAGATATAAGTAGGAGTTACTGTTAAACTTTATATTACTGGGAGGAATAGGCACAAGTGATACAGATCAGTAAATTCAATAAATGAATGCACTTGGTAAATAACTTTAGATTTTGATCAATATCCTATGTACCTTGCTCAGTAAAGGGGGGAATCAAATAGTAAACTCTATTCTGAGAGACCTTGAACAGATAACTGAAAGACAACAAAACACCAACAATCTTAAAAAGTTAATAGCATCCTGCATTCAGATAACTATTACTACAGTGGCACTGTTGAACACGACACTGAAGCTTTGGTACGCGCTGCTCAGCTTTGCGACATTTCTGATAGTACTGGACCGCTCCCTGGAGTAAATCTGCATGACTGGCCGACTTTGAAGTGTGATGACTGCAGGAAAAACCTTGTGCAAGCTCAGCAAAGTAGATAAATTAAAAGTGAACAAATGAAAAAAAAGTGTTTTTTTTTTTTATCCCCTTGGACTCTTTGCATTTTATACCCATAAAGAAAAAAAAGGATATACCTTCCAAAGTACTGAAAAGTTGCTGTCACAGGAGAACAATGAGTGATGCCTGGAAATGTCATTTCAACACATGACAGGTTTCACACACAGTTTGCAGAAATGGCATTGAAAGAATGATGTGATGTGTGTATAGAAAACTGTCTATGCTGCAGAACGGACTTTTCTGAATTACCTCGGTTCCAAACTCAATGGTCTTTTTTGCTGTTTCTTTCTATTGTGTCTGTCATCACTTAGTTCAGTGACAGCACAATAATATAAATGAGATATGATATGCATTACTGTAGTAAAGAAGAGGGAGTGTGACCTTAAATGTATTTGAGACGAGCAGAATATCTTGCACTTGAGGGATGTGACACCAAGAGACAGATAACTGGTATTTCAAAAAAAGCCTCCAAAGTATATAGTTTAATTGTCAAAGTGGTCAAGTCCCACACTTATTAAAAATACTTAATGGTCTTGCTTTGCTCTGTATTTCAAACACACTGACTTTGAAGAAAGCTCCAGGTATTTCAGTGGCTGTTTGGCAGGCATCAGTTCAACGAGCACCTGTGCTTTTTCAGCATTGCCTTGTTCTCATTCATAGATGTTTACCTCGCTCTCACTGGGGAGCTGTACAGTGCAACCACAGTGGTCTACTGATTCCAGTTGAACAGTTCATTACACTCAGACTTTGCTCTTGTTCATGCCTTTTGTTCGGTTTGTTGAGAAATGGGCAAAGACGTTGTTGTTTTGAGAAAGTTTCTTGGAGATAAAGTAGCTAGCAGCACAAATCACAGATGGTTCAGAGTGACTTTCTGTGGCTGTTGTAGCAGAAATATTCTGAACATTATGCTAGAGGGCTCAGTACCCTTTCGGATATTGAAATATCCTACACCACGTTCTAATTGTTGACACTGTGCTCTCAGGGTTGTTGTAGAAAACTTGCTGCTATTATTGTAAAGAAAAACAAACCATTCAGTCAGGAAACTTGGAAGTTCCCATTTGACAATCAGCCGTATTCAGAATCCCACATTTCTCAAGGGCTTTGTTCAATTATATTTGAGACAAGCTGACTGTAATTAAAAAGCTGTAAATTGAGGAGTTATCAGCAATAAGTCAGAATTAGCGTAAGCTGACATTACGGTGTAATAGTCATGGTGTTAGAGGAGGATTCGTGAAGGCCTTTTGGGGGGAAATCATGCAGAATGTCAGGAAAATGTATAGCACAGCTTTAATTATGTGCTCCTGTTTTCTAGAGGAAAGTCAACCAACATGCATGACAGCCGATAGTGGATTACATTTCTTCAGACCCAGCTATTGCAAAGTGTGTTGCTGCTGTTAACTGTTTCATACACACGGTGTCTTCAGTGTGTGCTGCAATGTACCGACGTTTCTGTTGTTATGCTTTCCCCGCGTGCATTGAATGGCAAAAATCTGCTGAATGAGATGGATGGTTGGGAGGATGGGGGGTTCGACTATGAGCTTGTCAAGACATGATGCATTGTGTACATAGTGGGAAATGGGTAGTCTTCATTTGAAAGTCAATGCCAAAGCTTAGACAAGCTCCAGGGAATTTAAAA
Organism: Selene dorsalis; assembly: GCA_900303245.1. Taxonomy (NCBI): domain Eukaryota; kingdom Metazoa; phylum Chordata; class Actinopteri; order Carangiformes; family Carangidae; genus Selene; species Selene dorsalis. The sequence continues at coordinate 19,576 of OMNW01012374.1, read as the reverse complement.
CCACAAGCCAGAGTTGTGATGGTTCTCCCTTTTTTTGGGGGGGGGTTGGGGAGTTCCAGGTAAAACTTCTGGACAGTTTTTGTCTCTAGTGAGAGTAAGTAAGACTCCTGACACGTGCAAGACTCGTGACATGCAAGGACTTTGGGCAATCTGTCAAATATATTGGTTGCTGGCGTATCTGAGTCTTTCTGGCGGTGGTGGGAGTAATTTCCATTTTATTTTGCTAGTTTAATGGTCTGCGTCCTTGAATTCAACTCGGTAAATAATTTATCTGTAAAGCACAATTCAAAGCGTGCACTAATAGGAGCTGGCAGTTGGATTTGGGCCATGTTATGTATGTTCTTGTTGCACTGATTTCTGTCTTAGATGACTATAAGGCTGTCTCCAGTAGTTGATGTCCAGTCGATTGGTGCTGCAAAATTAATGTCCATTCATTAATCATATTTGAGACTTAGACTATAAACTGTGTGTGCGCTTATGCAACCCGATCGTTTGATAACCATATGTTATATCTGTTTTTTTTGTTTACTTGGAAGCTGCAAGGGAAGACGTCCTTCATCTGACACCATCGGACTCGTTTTCAGCTGGTGTCAGACAGCTGTTCTGCCTTTCGTTATAGCTTATTGGTTATCAAAGATCTCAAGGTTATTTATTTTCTTTAATTAGAGAAAAGTAGTTTACATTACTGGCTGTCATCTACAGCACAATTAGAGTCTCACTTGAGAGAATGTGCAATGGTAATCAAAACAGTTTTTACATGATGTCCCATCCCTATGGAACAATCAATTAATTGATAAAGCTGTCAAAATATCTTTAGATTTTTTAAATGTCTGCTTTTATCAAATCAAATGCCCAAAACCTTAACACAATGACCTGTCTTGATTCAATCTGACAGCCATTCAGTTACATTTTGTGCTGCTGTAGAGTCTTATTGTGTTTAACTGCAGGCCGTTGTTTCTAGAGATAGCCTGGGCGGACGAATACTGGAAACATTTCTGAGACACATTGATGTAAATTGAGTGTGCGCTGTTGATTGTTGCTGTTCATTATGACAGTTTTTCTTTTTGTTCAACCTCTGCCCTCAATTTTGCATCTATTCCTTTGCTCTGTGTAGTTTGTCCTTGTGCCAAGCCTCTATTAACATTAATGGTGCACAAGATGAAAAAAAAAAAAAAAAAAAAAAGACTCATTGACGAGAAAATTAACTCAGCAACTGCAGCAACAAAACTCACAACAATTCTTTGTGCACAGAGAGGATTTAAACCTGCTTTCAGTCCACAGTAAAGACCATTTCATTAGGAAAAGAGTTTCTTTTAATGAAATATGAAACAGCGTTGTGTGCAGTTTTAGTAAGATAAGTAATGACTTACTAGAAAAGCTGGAAAGTTATTTGTGTGTTTTGCAGCTGTAAACTGATCATAATGAGTTAACGCAGTCAAACTTGTGAAAACTGTGCATATGTCTCCGTCTGTGACACAGCATCCTGCAAAAGTTAGTCCATTAATAACCCATTTAACACTGGGACGCCGCAAAGAAGTTGATTGATTGTGCTAGCAGATATGTTAATCCACCTAGTGTGGCCAAAAGACTGTGTTCGCAGAGAAGTGGAGCAGCAGCTGCTGCAGGCAGGGTCCCTACCTGGATCTGGAGAGTTAGGAATGCGCAGGGAATGAATATGTTCATATTAAAGAGGCAATAAGTGGGATTTCTTAATGCCCCATAGCACAAAATGACCATAATATGTCTGCAGGGGGCTGGTAACGCTGTTGATCATTAGCTTTTTTTTCTTCTTCTTTTTTAACAATTGCTTTACATGGTTCGGAGATCTTTTGAACTTCCAGAGCTGTACAATGGAAATAAAAACAACCTGCCCACAAGACTATTAGGAAACTTTAACGCCCCCCACTGTTTTACCCTGTTGGGGACAGAAGTGAGGAAGCATCTCATCTACACAGACTAAAGGCTTTGTGGATGTCATGTGTAACACACTCCAGTAGAAGCTGGATGGTTTAGTCCAGGGGTTGGTGAGACCACAAAACTTAAGATTTTCAACATATTACCAGGTAAAACAGGGTCAGACTCTCTGATATCCATACCAGTAGTTTTTCGTGGCTCATGCATTCCTATGTGAGGAAGAGCAGTGTCATGATTTAATGCCTATGCTGAAGGCTAAACCTTAATACATCTGATGGTAGACTATATACCTGCTACCTCTCAGATCCAGGTTTGATTGGTATGTGGCAAGTGAAGCGGAACAAAAAGTGCCTTCATTCATTCATGCATCTCTCTGTATAAGAAGTGCTAATGGATGACAATGCTCCTCTTTCCTGCAGGCATCACCGCATTCACTTTATATTTGTTATTTTTTTGGGAACTCTAATGTGGGATGGTGTGAGAGAAAGAAAGAGAGAGAGAGAGAGAGAGAGAGTGAGAGAAACAGGAAAGCTGAGAGAGGAGGGGGTGGGGGGGGATGATGTGCAGAAAATGGCACAGACAGGCTTCAAACCTGGGCTGCTAAGGTGAGGACTGAATTTAAAAGGTAGGCCTACACTCTCGATGCACCCCAGCACTCTGGTGTTGCTTTCATGTGTGTGAATGTTTGTACAGAGTCTGGGCATCACAGATGAGAGAAACAGAAACTATAGATCCTATTGATGCTAGAATCGATCCTCAAAAAAAAAGAAAAAAACAGAAGAGACATATTGAAAATATTGATATTTTGGGATTGATCCGCCCCACCTCAGTTTGCTCATTGGGTGGGTGATGGGTGAAATGGGTGACTCCTTGAAGCCTGTCTGTGAGCCGTTTGAAGAGCGTAGAGTCTGAAATGCCAGGTTCTCTAAAGGTGAGACTGAAAGTCTGGAATAGGGCACTGAATCTGGACGACCATTATGTACACTGCGGTTGTTGATATTTGCTCTTCCAAGGTAAAGTCATATTTCCATCAGGATAAATGACAAACAGTGTACACACCAGGTTCATGTCTGTTCATGAGAAAACCCTGGGTTGAGATGTAGAAGGAGGGGCTTTCAAAGCAGAAACTGTGCAGGTGTCAGGCAGCTCACAAAGGCAATAAAAGTCAGGGAAATAAAGTTTCAGTGTTCCCTCTTTGTCCGGAACATCACAGTGACATGCCGCTCCGCTGCTGCGACCCCCTGACCTCTGGTGAATAGCAAGTGGGCCCACAGAGCTGCCATGACATTGCCATTGTTGTCTGACTTGGTGTCACTCCAGAAGAACAAGGCAGGCAGGGTCACAATCCTGCTGTCAGTCATCTCCCCTTCACTGGAGGATGATGAGCAGACACACTGCTGGCTTGAGAAGGCTTAGGAAGTACAGCCTGGTGTTTGTGTCTGCAAATCAACAAGTCAAGTTGTGTCAAATCTGTTTATAAAGCTCCCCTAACAAAGGGGGTTTTCGCAAAGTGCTGCACAAAGAAGCGAGGGCATACATGTGGATAAAGATAAGAAGGAACAAACACTGTAAGATTTTAACAAAGCGTGTGTGTGTGTGTGTTAAAACTTGTGTATGGCAATATGAGAGTGTCTGCGTATTCCTCTGTATTAACTGCATCTTAACTTCCTTGAACATCGCTGCTCCCGAGACACAATCATTCTCACAGGGGATGTTTTTCTTTGGTTTTGTTTAATTCATGTTTTGCAAAGGTCAGACTTGTTTTCATGCCTCTGCAGCGACAGCGGTCCGTCTGTCCCTCTGTCGTGGACGTGATGTCCCAGGAAAACCTTTTCTAATTTTGCACAAACATTTTCACCAGGACTCGAGCATGAACTGATTAGATTTCAGGGGTCAAAGGTCAAGGGCGTGGTGACCTCACAAAACACATTTTATCCATTTACTCAAGACTCCACAATTATGACAAAATTTCATATAGATGGTGAATATTTGATATAATCTGAGTGGTGGCAGTAATTCTAGTAACACACTAGAATGATGAATAATTGAAAAAGCAGGTATGTTGTGGCTCTCTGCCTTGAATGTATTTCGGTTGCCTATCTGTGAGGGTATAAGGAAACAAAGGTGTAATCTCTGCACTACATCACGGTTGCTTGACTTTGACACTCACTAATTAATCCAAAGCCCTCACTTTAATTACCTTAATATATTGGCTCTTTGTATCCTTTATTTTGATTTTCACATGACGTCTACTTCTCCTTAATTGATTCAAAAGGAGATCTAATCTCCTCGCCAAGTGCGAGGCCACGTATCGATAGCTTTACCTTAAACCAGCGACAGTTTTGCGGTTCCCATTGTCTGAACTAATTACCGCCGACTTGATGTATGGTCTCTTGGCCAACTAGAGTTGAGCCTCCAGAGTTTCGGAGAGGAGCACTCAACATCCATGTTTGGTTTTTGACAGGAAAAGACCAATGAAGACAGCCAGATGGTGGTCGGTGGTGATTTTACTGTTGGGGCTTGCTGTGCTTGGCGCCGACGGGAGACCCAACAAGGAGGGATTCGGGTTGCCGCCCTATCGACCAGTCGTGAGATTCCGACACAAGGTATTGATTGCCTTCTTTTTTAATTTGCTGTCTGTAACAAGAGATCTATCTGCTTTTGCCAAGTATAAAACTAATTACAGTGGCACTTTCTTGCTGCATCAGATGACTCTCCTGCGGTGGTTGTTTTTCTGCCTGCTGAAAAATACTTGATGAATCATTATCCCTCCCTCAGTGCCAGGGGACTGTCTTCTCAAAGACAACATCAGATTACTGCAAAGACACAGCTGAGCGAGGAAGAAAACGAGCTTTGAATGAAGTATGGATGCTCGCGTGGCATTTTTAGCCAAACATTTAAATTAAAAGATGTAACTAAATTCTTATTCATGCCGGGCAGACCTCACAACAAAAATCTTTTATTAATCCCTCGCTCCATCTCAGTGAACCGGTCGACTCCTGTTGTTATTCTCTGCGGCTCCAAAATGCCAAAGCAACAGAAGGAACTGTTGGAACCAGACTGTGAAAGAAATGGACTGTTGTGGCAGACGGGAACTTGAGGAAGGCAAAGTGTTTTGTCAAGAGGCATTAGTTGGATTGTGGCTCTTCAGTACACATTTCCCATAAGCCCGCTTTGCAAGTCTGTTCACTAGTAAACACATCGCCTCTATATCCAATCCAAGATAAATATTAGCAGTGACTAAAGGAAAAATGGATTTATATTCCCCTTTCTACTTCAAGGCAGTCCATCATCTTCAGAATAAATATAGCATTTAAAATTTGTTCAAGTCAGCTTTAGTTGCATCTGAATGCGAATGAAAGGCAAAGACAGTGGTACTAAAGGATGCACGGGGTAAGAGGCGGTTACACGGAGAGGGAGACAGGGAGGGAACAGATGGTAGCAACGTCATAAGACTGCATCACAGTTAAGTGAAACGCCGGGAGAGATGCAAAGCTGTCGAATCGACGCAACGGGCAAACACATTCTGACCTTTTGAACAATTTATTCAGGGAGATTTTCTCAAAATACCACAATTGGAGATATCAGCTGAACAAGGGTTCTCCATCTCTCTAACCACCAATACCCAGGAAATGTGCATGTGTGTTAAGAAAGTGAAGAGATTTAAACTTCAGTTTCACTTTAAATGTTTAAAAAGTAAATTTGCTGAACGAAGAGTTTGGTCAAACTTTGCTGCCATGGATTCTTTTGTTTTTATGTAACGTTAACATCCTGTCATTGCGTTGCACCAGACTACACAAGAGGTAGAGATTTAATTTTGATGAAGTTTTTGTTTAAAAAATACACATAACTAAAAACTAACTGATTGTGTTTCAGACTGTAACTCACACGTCTTTATATTAAGTAGGGGCTGAAATCATCTTTGTGAAAAAATCCTTAAAAATGCGTTCTTCAGACAAACAGCTGTAGAGTCTTAGAGGCAGTTTAAAAGACTCTGAAACACAAATCTGCTTTGCTCTCAGTGTTAATTGCAAAATTTTGCATTTCAGTTTCCAAAGTTTTTCTCCCAACTTGAAACTTTTTCCTGGTTTCATTTAAATCTTTTGTCCCCAGCTCGGTCGTCAGCATCCATTGTTCACCTTCTTGTGTGTGTGTGTGTGTGTGTGTGCACTCTCTCCTGCTGGAACTTAACACTTTTGACTTTCTCTCTTTTTATTGCCCTGTTTCGGAAGCAGCGTGACTTTAATAATTAAAGTAATGTATGTCCACATGTAGCGGGAATTTGACAAGAAGCTACAAAAATGATGTATGTTCTTTTCCACTCCAATGAAATTAATGTGCCAGGCACTGTGATTACATCGCAGAGGAATGTCATTACAGCATCTGCATACCATTACAATTCGTCTTGTGAGAGGACAGAGGTAAACTCTGCTCATCTATCCACCTGTCAAACCAGCCTGCGGAAATTTACAGCCCTTAGGTGAAAAAATTGCCACATTAGAAGTCCCTTTTTCCAAGAGAGGTCCATGGCCTTTTTGTTTCTGAGAGACTTTTCTCCACTCTTGAATAAAATAGAGACAGACTCGGATCATCCCCCCTGTCAGTACAGTTTAGTGAGCAGTTCAAAGAACAGCTGTTTTAAAATGAGATATTATTGAAAAAAAAAAAAAAAAAAGAAATTCCAACTTCTCCGACAGTTCACGCTCAGATTTTATGTTTTTGTTACTCTTCTGAAAGGATGGTAGGTAGTGAAAGTCTGTAATGGTGAGATCCATTTCATAATTTCTACTTTGCATTATATATATATATTTTTTAAAATTAAAACCTTGTCACGTTCATCATTTGTAAAGAACTGCGTGACGCAAAACATGTTATTACCGACACAATTGCATTAATTTCCACAACTGCATGTTGAGAGCAGCGGCATGTGTAACACCAGTGGCTGTGTTAATGCTGGCCTTTTCATGTGCTTCTGAAGGACAGTGTTTGACAGGGGTAACAGGATCGGATACGACCTTATAAGCTTTCCTTGCAAAGACTTCAATCACCAGGAGGCACTCGGCCATAAACAGCTGGTCACATGCTCTACCCATAATTCCCCTGGTATTGTTTCAGAAATTCGCATCCACATGGGCTCAGGTATAGGACACACATCATGTGCGCCAGAATACAGCACTGATGATAATTGATTTTAATGAGAGTACTATGATGTTTACTGCTCTTGAGCTTCTATAAAGTGGAGATCTTACTCTGTACGCTCTGATTTCTACTCCGTCCCGGTTTCACTTTAAGAGTGATGGAGTGGCTCTGTGTGTAATTTGTGAAATTTGTGGAAAAGTGTCCGGGTTTGCCCGACACGAGGGACAAAAGCAATTTCTGAGAGTTTGTCGCTCTGACATCATGCTGTTATGTCAGGACAAACAAAATGGAGGCAAGGACAACTGTGCAAAGCCCCAGCCGTCCAGCACTGGCTTGGCCACATGGCAAATCTAGATTAACAGGGGATAAACGGAGAGAGAGAGAGAGAGAGAGAGAGGGAGAGAAAGAGAGGCAAATGAAATTGAGATAAAGAGACAGGAGATGGGGAGAAATAACAAGAATAAATCACAGTGTTCATAAACAGCTTGATTCACTGTACTTTTACAGCTGCAGTAGGTAATGTGTGGCTTAAATGTGACCACTGTCAGTATTATTTACGCACCTCCTCCCCTTCAGCTGGTCAGTTTTAGCCTCAACCCTTGTCACTCATCTTGATGAGCTGTCTACTTTCAAATGGCAGCCAGCCTGAGGGGGGAGGTAACCAGCCTCTGTACAGTCTCCACAGGGGCTGGAGAAGCAGACGCTGTACGGAGCCAATCTGCCACAACAACAGGATGCTGATGCCCATGCGGGTGTTCATCTTATATTTCCTGGGTCTCTTTGGCTGCATGCTTGTCTCTGCCATCCCTTGCCTTGTTATCTACCGTGCTTTACCTGCTATTGATATATAGACCTATTGTAGTGCTGCCTTCACTGCCTCCTGTTGTAAATAGCTCCAACCCAGCTAACCATAGGCCACATGCATTACACAGAGAGTCTCTTCAAATATCAGAGGAACAGGGGGATTCAGGTGTCAGGCTTGGAAAAAGGATCAGACCATAAATGGACTTGTCTTTATAAAAAAGGGAAAAAAAAGGGAGAAGCAGCAGCCTGGTGGTGTGGGTGTATAGCTACAGGTAAGGGCTGTGCATTGAAAGTTGTAAGCTCCCCATAATGCAACATTTTTGACTTGGAAGAAGATGCCAAAACGCCTTTCAGCAGTTTATAATACCACTAGGACACCTCCTGTCAGTTATCATGGTGCAAAATATGTTCTTGTTTGGGCTGCAGCTTTAGGTGCATTTCTTTTTTGCTGAAAGCACTGTTTTTGTTTTTTGTCTTGTTTTTTTTTTTTTTCTTTGGCCATCTGTCTCAGGACTTGTGGTGTCTGGAGGTGTGGTTATATAGAAGTCTTCACACAGCATTAATGGATAGATGCAGGATGACTGATGGGACACAGCATATACAGTATGTTAATCATCTATTCATTCGTTATATATGTATGTCGCCGTTGCAGTTTGTTATAAATAATATATAAGTTACATGTCATTGATGAAATGTACTTAGAAGTCAACGGTGTAGAGGAGTGTGGGATGTGAAATCTGAAGCTGTGCAAGAGAGGAGGAGGAGGAGGGTGGCGTTGGCGGACTAAGGGGGTTAGGAGATAAAGCCACAGAGAGAGAGAGAGAGAGATGTGGGCGGTCAGCCAGCTAGCTGTGACAGGGGCAGATGAACCTCAGGGTGTACAGCTGGGTGCTTCACCGTCCCCAGAGTCTCAGGGCAGCAGAGACAGCCCTGCCAGCGGCCCTGGGGAAATCACTCTCTTCAAACAAATGAAGTGTGAACAGAGTCTGCCATATGCAAATAAGCCCCATTTGATATCTTCCCTACCTGTAGTGCACTTCTAAATGTCACCTCCTCTAGAGGGTGTCGGCGATACCAGGAATGTCAGGGAGCCACAGGTGTTGACTGTGATTTGTGTTTACCGGGTTTCTAGTTAACAATGTTTCCTGTGACATCCACACAGATGTTGTGCAGACGGATCACAGTGTTTAACTTGGCCTCATGGTTTCATAGAATAATTTCAAGCTGCACGGCTTTTGGTGTGGCAGTGTTGGTTAGATCCAGCTGACCAACACTGGTCCACGTTGACATGTCTCAACAACTCTGTAGAGACTTTGTAGAGACGTTCGTGAAGCCTTGACAATGAATCCCACAGACTCAGACCAGCTTTTCCTCTCCAGCCACCAGCAGCTCTGTGTTTGTTGTTCAGAGCGAAAAATCCTTGGATAGATTTCAGAGAGTTTTGTACAGACATTGAAGGTCTGTGTAAACTTTGGTGACCCCTTGACTCTATGCAGCCTTATTGTCAGTTACATTGATCTGTTGATGAGTTTCTTCATAGTAAAACCCACAGACAACAATAAAAGGACAATAAAAACAGCTACTGGCTTTTGCATAGACACAGTATAGTGTGGTTGCAATAAGTCACTGTAAACTAATGGAGACTAAATGCTGCATCTTCCCAAATGCTTTGCTTTTTCCTTTTTGTTGATTATATATTATTGGGTTTTGACAGCAGCTCAAAAAAGCAAAGCAACTGCCATGGTATGTTTTATATGACACGATCAATCCATCGACCAAAAAGATGAAAATATTAATTCATTAAGATTACAAATGAGAAATGAGGCACGACCTCACTTCTTTGTGACATGGTACTTTCTTGTCAGTTTTCAGCTGCAGCACATGAACATCAACACTTACATTTAACAGCATGGCTCCCAAAGGAAATCTCTACATCCAATGTAAGGATGTTAAAAGTATGGCTCTGCTCATGTGGGTGTTTTTTTCCTCCTCTGATAAGTGTCTCATTAGCAGCAACAGTTATAAATGTAAGTGTACAGACTCAGTGCCATCTTCAAGGAAGTATAAAAATAACAACATGAAGAAAATGGCGCAGACAGAATCATTGTCAAGTGATACACTTTGTAGTAACCGACATACACTGTGAGCTGAAATCTGTTTTTTGTCAAGATTATGATTTGATTCCACAAATCCCTGCAATGAAAACCATTTTACACTGTGTAACTGCATCTGTCTCATACTTTACTGATTGACTTATAAAAAATATATAAGAAATATGCATCATGCAGGTTTTGTGGGCAAACCAAGGAATTGGGTAATCCACTATTTTTAGTAGATAGTCAGGGCCAGTTCATTATTTACAGTAGACCTGTTGCATTATGCATCTTCTTCATAACATCACTCTGCTGTAGCTGGTTGGAAGAGAGAGTGAATTTTCTGCACAAGAGCGAGGAGGGTGAGCTATGCAGATTTCAGTGTTGAGAAATCAAATATTGATGCTTCCTTCTTTCGTATTCATGGTTCATGAAGAGCAGCTACTTAGAATAGTAGCCCTGATAACAGTGTTGTCTACAACTGTCATGACTATGCATGTTCTAGGTGCAGCTGATTTGATAGTTATATATTTTATGTCTCTGCACTCTGACTCCATGGAGTGACTTGTCTCTGTCTCATCCTCATATTTTAGTCGGTGCCATTCAATTATATTTTGGTTCATCTAAACTAGCAAGAAAAGTGAAAAGGAGAAGGAAATAACAGTAAGGAAGCAAAACCCCAATCATGATGGAAACCATCAGAATTGTTGTTTTCAAATCAGGGTGAGGAGAAATGTTAATATTAATACTGTATGAAGCAGAAAAGCAGAAAGCAAGAAATGTGGAAAAAAAACTCAACATGAACCAGATTCATGAGGAAGAAAGAAAAGGGAAAAAGCTAAATAACAAGAATGTCTCTTGTACACAAAAGAAAGTCATAGGGGACTTTATTAACCAGTTCTTGTATCCTATTTATTACTTAGTGTGAATTAAGTATTAATCTTGTGAATGTGAGTGAGTCAAACAACCACTTAACATAAAGGCACGTCAATATCTGACTTGGCACTACATCATTTACTTCAAGTCAAACAGGCAACGCTAGATTTCCTGAGCCGAGTTTCTGCCGCAGCAGTAAGATCCTTGAAGCTTCACATTTTGCCTGCATTGACATGTGAACTGTATTACATGGTCTGCAGAATACAATTTCTATGGTACAATCACGGAGGATTTCACTCATTCAGCTAAATGAAAACAGCTTCCCGTCATATTGTTGATGCAGCGATCTTGTGGTTTATTATAACTGTGTTCTCTTTTTTTTTTGTGTTTGTTCCAGCAGGATGGGATCCCCGAGAGCTTGAGGATAAAGGGTGAGTTTCCTTTTCCTTTTCTCATTTCTCCATATTTCCCCCCTCCTCCTCCTCTTCCTATGATATGCAATGTGCAACCAGCGTTGAACATCATGCATGTTAGATTGCAGGTTGTTGTTTGATGGAGGCAACATCATGGCTTTAGCACAATGGTAGTTTTTTTTTTAGATTACCCATCCTGTGAAAGATGTAAGTATTTACTTTTGAAAGGAAATCACAAGAGAAAAACCTGATCGCCTGGTCGCCTGGCTTAACAAGACAAGAAGATATCTCACCTGACAATCACAGCTTAATACAGTCAGCCAACAACACTACTGTGATTGGGGGCAAACACTTGCTCTGCCAAGTACCAATGGATAAAAGATAAAATTAAGAAAACAACACTAAGTGTCTCAGTAATGTGTTGGGCCACCACCAGCTGCAGGAACAGCTTCAGTGCACCTTGACATTTACCTCTGGACTGTAATACTACTCTGTATACACCAAGGTGCTGTAACAAAACACATATATCACTCATAATGGGATGTGGTGGTGTGGGAGATAAACGTGATGGAGGCAGCCCAAGGATTTTAATTAGAGCACAATTACTTCCATTATTGATTAATTTCATAGTTATTGATTAATGGAGATGACAATGAAACTTCTTTGAAGATACGCAATTTGCTGTGCAGCAGGAGACCAAGAAGGTCTGTAAACATCTGCAGACCCCAACTTTTCAAAAATGTCACATTTTCCTGATTGTGATGGGAATTTCCACCAACTGTTGTCATTTGATACATATCGTCCACACAACTCATCCACAGCAGCTTGTTAATTAGTATTTGTTGTACAAGTTGCACCTGCAGTTTGCATCGTTACCCACAACTAACGTGATCTACCAGTGTGGCGCGGGTGGTGTGGATGCATTAATGTGCTGTGTTCCTCTTGCTGTTTGACAGATGTGCCTCATCTGTCAACCTGTCACCTTTCTAATGCCTTTTCCGTCTCCTCTAAACAAGAGTCAATGTCAGGCAAAAGGTGGTCCTGCTGCCCAACATGTCTGCCACTAAGTGTTTGAAAGGGCCGCTAAATGGACGTCTCCCCATTTTTCTTCACCAGGGAAGGTCGAAGCAGTAATTGTAGAGGGTGCATTACCATAAAGGGCGGCCCCAGCTGTCTGCTGTGATTCACTTTAATGCGCTATGTTCTGTAAGCCGAGAGGCGAGATCTCACTTTGGCCAGTTTTCAGCAAACTCATTTCCAGCCCCAATAAGGAGAAGGCAAGCGAACTGTAGAGGAAATCATAAATAATTCAAGCATCACCCTGTATATTAGAGGCTTCTCATTATTACACAACTGAGGTCAATTTAGCATTAAAACTTCAATTTTACAAGCAACGTCACAAGCTACATTTTCAGTGGACATCTAGCAAGCCGAAATGAGGGGGAACACAGGAGCGAATGGACGAACGGAGAGAACAATGATTGGGTTGACAGTTACAATAAAGTGCAAAACGGGTCCTGGTGGAAAATAAGTGGAGATTCAGTTTTATGCAGAATTCTATTCTTTCATTATAGTTATAGTTGTTGTCATTATACAGGATGTCCATGACGGAAAACTGGCACCTCAAAATCTAATCTAGATGGCAGTCAGTTATCTTGTAGATGGGTGAATTCCCTCTCAGTTCATTCCCCTTCATTGCTCAGTTGCCTGAGATTGTTATATTCCTTACTCTGTGATAGACTGGCGACCTCTTTCGAGTGCACCCAACCCACTCTTTCACCTAATGTGTGCTGTTACCCTCAACAAGATGAGCAGTTTTGAAAATAGATGGATGGATATTTACATTTAGCGCGGATGATGAGACAAGAAATAATTATAGATGGAGAGAACACAGCAGCCTATAAACTTGAACTGGATGTCAGCGCGGAAGAGACAAAGGCAGACAAATGCAGGCTTTTTTCCCAGGATGCTCTGTAATTGGAGTCCCAGAATGAGTGTGTGCCAAACTAACCGAGCTTGTTATGCAGACTGCAGCAAGACCTTGGGCTGCTGGTGAAATGCATTTTAACAGAATAAACAGCCTGATTTAGTCATATCAAGTACCTGATGGAACTTTTTCAGATAATCTTACCACCCTCATTAGAGATAAATGTCAGTGGTGGCAGCACTGGTATGAAGGTTGACCCGTGCTGGTGTGGTGAGAGACTGTGAAACTCCACCATTATTACTGGTGTTTACAATCCCCCGTTATTTTAAAAGAAAAATGACAGAGGTCAAAAAGCCTCTTTTGAAATTTAAGGAGTCAGTGTTTTGTCTGAGGTTCTTTGAAGTTAGGATTGTCACGCATCCTGAATATTTGCAAAATTTTGAGGCAGTAATTGCAGGAAACAACTGAAAATAAAATGATGTATCCTGAACCCACACACACACTGAAACCAATATAAATTTACAGCTCAAATTTCAAATGTTTTTCCATCAATATAAAATTGTTAGATGAATCTTTACAGGTGTTGTGGAGCATGGTGAAACATGACACATTTACTGTATCTGGGGACGCTTTCCATAATCTGCTTTGGAGAGACGTTGATCAGGTTTGTCAGTTCACACCTGTCCAGTCGCTGGTGCCAAGGCAGTCTAAGTTGATCACTTCAGTACAAAAAAAAAATGTGTTTGTGTTCATATTACTGTAGCTGTTTGGCCAATGACATTTTCACTCTGTGCTAACAACAGTGAGCGGGAACACCTATGCAAATGTGACACAAGATTTTTTTAATTTTTTTTTAATCACATTTGCTGTATTATTGTTTTCGATTTCGATATCCTTTAAATACTGAGCTGCAAATATCCAAATGAATGTAGCTTCAGCTGCTTCGTAGCCTGTTTTTGTTCTGGGCTTTTCTGTGGGATCTGTAGGTGAAATAATTTATATTATGTTCCTGTGTTAAAATAGTTTATGTTATGTTGTGCAGCATTTGTCAACCAGTGTACAATGATTCTTGAGTCTTCTTCATGATAGACAGTTTGAGGTTGTTCCTGTGTTTTTTTTTTTTTAGTCTGCAGAGAGGTCCATGATAGAGAAACACATTGATCTGTTTGGTTCTTTGCTTTTTGCTCATGTAGTCATTGTCGTCCACTTGTCATCAGTGGTGTACCAGTTAATTTCACATCAAACACCAGAATTGGAAACAAAAAAACATGATCTCATCTGAGCGGCAGGTAAGTGGATGGAGACCTCTTGTTGGCGAGGCAGGTCAGTGGAAAATAGACTGTTTAGAGACAACAAAAAGGCCCACCGTATCTCAGATAAACACTCTTTACAAATGTAGTGAGCACAACAGCTTCTCAGAATGGACACATCAGAGGCAGATGGTCTACAACACCAGCAGAAGACCACGTCTGGTTTCAGTCCTGTCAGCCAAAAACAAAGACATATGGCGTGTTTGTGACCGTAACTCACAAATGCGTATGCTGATTATGACATTTGTGTTAAACAAGTAACAGAAAAAAAAGTTATGCCATTTTATATCCAAATCTTTAAAGGTCATCATCCCTTCGACGTAATGTTCTCCAAAAACAACTGCTGGTCATTATCCAACGCTGTTACTGAGGAGGAGGGTGTGTGTGTGTGTGACCATTTTGTCAGCAGCTTGGCTCGTAGAGGCGTTCAGTAGGGGTGGGAATCAGCAGATACCCTGCGATACATTATTATCACGATGCTTGTGTCTTGATAAGATATCATTTTCATATTAAAAATATTGCTAAATGCTGTAATATACTGCGATTTATCAGCTTTTTCAGGCTGCAAATGATCTCTCCAAATGAAAACCTGGCGTCCATATATCAATACAATATTGCCATGCAAAACATTGCGATTCTATGCTGTATTGATTTTTTGCCTCTCTGCTAGCATTCAGCCATGAGGGGGTCAAAAACATCCATGTGAAACAAACCCCTGGTCTGAATCTTCTGCTGAGGCAAGGAACTGGTAGGCTCTGATTTTTAACATCAACGGCACAGATCTTTGATGCAACCTGCCTTTGGGCATTTTAATAGTGAACAGGTATCGTCTGAATGCTGCAGCCCATCTGAGTGTTGTTGCTGAACATGTAAATTGCTTTATGGCCACAATTAACCATCTTCTTATGGCTCCTTCCTGCAGGATTATGCACCATATCACATATGAAAACCGTTCATGTCATCATGTCAAACTGGTGTCACGATCGTGTCAACGAGTCCTGTGAACTTCCACGGCCTCTCCGCTCACCAGATCTCAGTCAAAATGAGCAACTTTGCAATTTGTTAGAACAACATTTTTCTAATATCTTGTGAGGACTGTGCCAAGAAACCAAACAAACAGAAAATGAAAACAAAGCTGTTTTGTGAGTCAATAGAGACTCCAGTCAGTATTAGTGTGGTGTTTCGAGCAAAGCACTTACCAAGTGTGGTGACTGAAAAATCAATGCACAGCAGCAAAATTCAGCTCATGCAGTCATGTGAAAAGAATTAGGACACCCCATTTGGGTTATGCCAAACATGTCCTCTGTGCTGGTGTCCAAATAATTCAGTTTCAGACTCGTCTGTCCAAAGAACATTATTCCAGAGGTCCTGGTCTTCGTCGACGCTCTCTCTGGTAAACTTAAGGCACTTGGCTGGTCTTCATGTTTCTCTTAGAGAGCAAATGTTTCCTCCTTGCACACCTCTCATGCAAGTTACACTTCAGCAGTCTCTTTCTGATTGTAAAGACGTGCACTTTCACATCAACAGTAGCAAGTGCCTGCTGCAGGTCCCGTGATCTTGCGGTCTGCACTCAGTGTGAACCTGCTCAGACGGCCAGACCTGGGCATGTCGGCAGTTGTTTTGATTGTCCTCCATTTGTAGACTATTTTCTGGACAGGGAAATGGCTGATTTCAAATAGTTTTGAGATCTTTTTAAATACCTCACCGTTATTCATGAGCTGCTGCAGTCTTCTTTCTGAAGGCCTCAGACAGCTCTTTCAATCTGACCATGGGGTTCAGTCTCAGTTCAAGCACAACAAACGAAATGTATGAGGTTTAAATAAGGCAAGCCTCGTTCAAAAAGCTCAGTAACAATGTTCAGATTACGTGCACCTGATGTGATACACCTGTGTGTGATTTTAGCAATTTTAAGTGGGAATAAATGTGGGGCTGTCCTAACTTATACCTCCCACAAAAAAATCAGAATTACATTTTACAGAAAAAATGTAAAAAGAAAATATTACAATGCCTTTATTAATGCTGCGACTATTCCTGTACATCTACAGGAGGTAGTCTTTTAATCGGATTTATTATAACCGGAGGATGTGTCCCCACAGACACACCACAGTATTAGGCCTAAATAACAACTGAACACCTGATGATTATTCCCATTAGTGTGGTACAGCCTTTCAGGATTTGAACTCTGCACAAGAAGCCAACATCTTGTTTTGCTGCCTGGCATCACTGTTTGTGTTCCCCCTGAACGGTGTCATCTCCCATTCTTGACTATACTGACATAATATACAGTATTAATTTGTATGCATAGCAGCTGCTTTGCCCCCACCAGACCCAAGCCCATAGCAGCAGTACATTTGAATAATTCAGAAGGAGCAAACACCAAGCTCTAAATTGTATATTAATTCTAAAATTACACACCACCCCCTGGGCCCCGGTTACAGTTTTTCTAACTTGTCACAGCGGTACAGAGGAGCGGTGGGCACTGCGTTGCCCCGCACTTCTCTCAGACAGGATTACTTGAAGACTCCCTGTTGTTCCATCTAGCCTTTCACTGTTTGACCACAATTTAATTTGTATTAGCTTTCATACAGTGGGTCTTAATCAAGTTACTGTAGATGGTGCTTATTTCTTTTCCGGGCAAGGAAAGAAGTGGTTTTTAAACACAGGCTGTGGGACTGCACTGCACCATCTGTTTATTAGCACCACTGACAGCCACTTAGAGGAGCTGCTGAGTATTTTTCTTTTTGTCGTGGACACCTATAGGATATTTCTTTTGAAGTCCCACAGGACTTTGTTGCTAGCTTTACAGGTCACTCAATGCTCCTTGACCCACTAAGCCATAAGAGGATGGTAAATGTATGGCCTAAATGCTGTCCAGTATGACTCCTTCCCTCCTCCTGGGGGAGAAAAAAAAAAGCCAGCTGTACCTTTCATGGTCACTCTGCACTTCAAAATGTATTAACCTGCGTTTGCACTTCAGATTTTCCATGCTCACTTTTAACTTTATGCTTACCTCTGTGCTTTTCACGATGTCATTCTGAATCTTTTCATAAAGCTCATAAGTTATCTAATCACAATAGGAGCTGAGAGTGATGTCAAAAACACACCCACGAAAAAGATTTGCATAATATTACATTTGGTTGTCCACTGCTCAGTTTTCCTCTTAAGCTCATTCGTTGAATATGAAAAATGCTTCTAATACGAGCTAATGCCCTTTGAATGATGTAATTTAATTCACACACAACACAAATAGCATCTGATAGAGACTCAGAAAGCTTAATCGTCCCTCCTGAGAAAATGTGTTGCAACTGTGTGCTTTCAGGCAGCTTGTTAAAAGTTAGTGGTGAGAAGATGAAATATAGTTTAATCCAAGTTGAGTGATTTAAGTTCTTGAAATTGAATTAAGTTTTATTGTTTGAAAGTATTTGACCTGCTCCGAAAGTTTTAAGTGGAAGTTCACCACACTTTCTTTGTCAGTTTCCATGTTGCAATCATTATTAACTTTAATCATACACCTAAATATTGTTAACATGAGAGTCTTCCTCATCTCTGCTATCCATTTTTACAAGACAATTTCAATTCTGGTATAATTAAAGGCTTTTTTTTTTACCAGTCTCACCATGGATATTTTAGTTGGATAAGGTAGCTGGTGTGACAAACAAAAATAAACTCGCTAAAATAAACTGTGAAATTTTAATACTAGATTCACAACAGTACAGATGCAAAGGTACCCCTATGGGTGTGTGTCAACATGTAGTGCACTGTCTTTTCCCATCCAATCAGATCATTAGACTACCTTAACCTGAGCCCCAAGCGGTCACCTGCTTTCCAATTAGATAGCTGCAGCGTAAACGTGCACACGGTATGAACCATGATTTGAACTGCTGAACTGATTTGTGGTCTAATGAGCCACAGTCAGCCAGAGAAGTGATTGTTCAAATAGTGTTGCTTTAAGAGCAGTTTAAATGACTTGGCTCTGCTGCTCTTACCCCTGGACACACATTTTAAAATCGTGGGTTAGCTGTTTGACTGCTTCTGCCCTCTGGTTTCAAGCAGTACGTCTGTTTTTAGTAGTTTTTAACTGCTTCATTGAAAATTAATTCCAGACCAATTTTTTTGTGGACTTTGTGGAACATTTGATTTCTCTGCAAACGAGATGAGCTCCACAGTCAGATGTAGGAAATTCACTGTTACCTTCAGGGAGCGAAAAAAAAAAAAACCCTCTCTAGTTGCTTTATCATTTACTCTCACCATCACTTCTTTGTATTTGACAGATTTGTGTTCTGCATATTTCTGATTGTATAAAAGGTTCATATTACTGTTCTCTGGCTCCTGGATTTTAGTGGGGAACATTATTAATGCTCATAAACATTAACGGACTGCCCTCGGTCATGCATTAGAGTAACATTTATTAGCCATACTGTACTATGCTGCACTGTGTAATTTATTCTCGTGTCTTTTGAACTGGGTAATGAACTTTCAAAGAATTTAAACTGCTTATTTGAAAATAATAACGGACACCAGGGTGAGAAATAGCTTGATAGCTGTCATGGCGACCATCAGTTCTGCCAAAGGAAGCATAACGTAACCAGACAATTTAGCAAGATCAACAATATCACCATCAACACTCAGCTTCAGCTTATAAATGACTCCCAGGGTGTTGATACTCATAATTTTTTGGCAAACCATATCCTGAATATGTAGAATTAAATGGAGTGAGGCAAATCTAATTGAGATTCATCAATAATTCTTAGTCATCTGCATGAACCCGTGCTACTTACAGTGGATAATGATGAAAGCTTGGCAATAGCAGTGCTTTTTTTTTTTTTCCCAATCTGAAGGTCAACAGAGTAATCATGGGCAGGGACATTATGTTGAGAGACAGCTCTTGCTCTGAGCCAAGATTATCTTAAATGTACCTTTTTATCTGAATGGCAGGACCACATTAACGTCCAAACATGAAACAACTCTGTTAAAAACGCCTCTCTGTCCGTCCTCAGTCCAAATTTATGAATGGAGAAATATGTTCTTTATTAAAGGTTCCCCAGGAGCCTGACGTGAAATCACCTCACCGTAAAAAACCTACGAGAATATCTGTGGTAA
>OMNW01012368.1:30871-43831 GCA_900303245.1 Selene dorsalis | reverse complement strand
ATCACCGGCAGCCCGTACTGCGTCTCCCCCGTGGCCTCCCCATCTGCTTCCCCTTTACCTCCACCTTACCCGCCCAGACCTAACTCCACCACGCCCTTCCTCACATTCACCCCACCTCAGGGAGAGGACTTCCTGCTCTCCCCTCCCTCCCCACATCTGTCACGCAGCGTGAGCCCCTGCGGTGGGCCGGTGCTGGAGGGCTGGCTGAGGGGGGAGAAGGAGTTGACAGAGGGGGAAGGCACAGAGGGGGAGAGGGGCCGCACAGCCCTGGGCAGCAGGCGAAATAGCCCTGCAGAGGTATCTTCTGCATGGTGTGTGGTGTTGCATCTCAGGCTCACTCTGGATCTTGGGCTTCTGGCCACAGTTTGATTCCCTAAAAAACAGAGTTTGATGAAGACATGACTAACATGTAGGTTTGAGATGAAGTTGATTTTGGGCCTGTGGAGTATGAATCTGCTGGTTTTTGGAAAGGCAGAGTAAGTTAGCCACACTGCTCAAGGCTGCAAGTCTGCATGTTGTTTTGTGTGCGTTAACACTAACACACAAATGGTTTACAGTGTGTCTGTTTTATATAGTTGTGTGTCAGATTTCCTAAGCGTGCAGGACTGTAAGAGGAGATATCCTGCTCACATTTCCTGGGTTTATTTGAGAGCTCAAGTGACTTTGTCTTCATAAAGTTCAGCACATGGTTGCATGTTGTTGTTGTTCCATTTAGGGGTGTCATAACATGGATGACATTGGAGGTTGGAGATTTATTTAGGACAGTGACATATTTATTAGTCAGTATTTATAGCTTTCACATGTTTGCTTCTGTCTCAAAACTATGGGAAGGAAGTGCAACCTGAGAGTCTCTGCAGTATGACAACACCTTACAGCAGGTGGACACAGGGCAGGCGCCAAAGAAGAGCTTTAATTCTGAAAGGTCCAGTCCAGTGATGTGACGTTTCTGTGTTTCAGTTTGTGAGGAATGAGGCTGACCACCATGGGCGGAGCTCCAGGAGCCCTGTGATGCTGTTTGACATCCAGGACAACAACAACGTCAACTCGTTTGCGGTAAGGTGGCACAGAGTTTCCCTGGATCTCCACTGATGATTTACAAAAAACATGTTTTTCAAACAGCTTCCTTGTACGTTTAACTTTATAACCCATCTCCCTCCATCTGACTCTCATCATCTTTAACTTCCATCATGTCTTCTATATTTGTTCTACATGTTAGACATAAGCTATTGGATGACTATCTTTTCCTGTTGGAGGAATAGTTTGATATTTTGGGGAAATAAAATTAGCAGATGCTATTTGAACCCAGAGAGGATAGCCAGTACGGCTCTTTATGCTCAGGTGTATGTAGCATGGCAGAGACAAGCACCCAGGTCTCTAGTCAGTGATGGTGCTTTTACTCAGGGAGGGAACAGCTACTGTGTTCATGCAGACAAGCAGACCTGCAAGTTTTCTAACATATGGTTAATGTTGTAAAACCTAGACCTCCATCTTTTCTGAGCTAAACCAGGTCATTTTGGTGCATACACCTAAACAAACTGTGACTGAATATAATAACAAAAAAAAGCTGAACCTTTATTGCCTGACTTCCTTAAACCTCTCTGCTGCAGTGGTGCTTAATAAGTGACTGACAGCAGCACCTGACCTTTGCACCATTTTTAAGCAAAAAAGAGGCTCACTGTACGTTCCACTGGTTGTAAACAGCCCAATAGCTGCCATTTTCACCTGCGTACATAATAGAGTGTCTGGATAAAATTTGGTATTGTTGCTGAAAGGCAAATGAGAAGATCAACACCACTGTCAGGTCTGTCTGTTGAGCATGAACCTGAAGGCAGCAGATAGCCAGCTGTATAGCAATAGCATAGCACAGCTGAGGCTCAGTAAATGGCATATTATATCTTGTTTGATTAATCCATAAAACTGGATTTAGTGGGTTATGTGCCATGTCATTTCTTGGATGTCCCAGTGATTTCATTAAGTCCTGTCATCACCAGTATTTTCATTTATTTTGAGAGGGAAATAGATCAAGCCTCCTAAAAAAAAGTCACTATCTGTTGCTAGATTATGTCATGTACTGATTTGCATATCCATGATGTCATAGGGTATCTGCTTAGACATATAAAAGACATCTCATCAGTGTGTATCTAGAATCTACATTTACTTTACTACATTTTATGGAGGCTGTTGAGCTGTGACTGTGGAGCTGAAGTGTCTCTGTAAACAGAGGGCACGCAGACACAGACACTAGAGTCAATTCAACCTTGTAACTGTGTATACTTAGGAAAACATTAAATGTATATAGTAAATTCAAATTATATTACAACTGGGTAGAAAAGGAGTTCCCCAGACAAACAGCTCCTTCACATTTGTGTGTGGCTTATAATTGGTCTCATTTACTGAGAAATGTTGGTGAGGAGTTAAAAAAAGCTAAAAGCTAACAGAATTTTGTAAAAAAAAAAAAAAAAAAATTAAATGAGTCTCAAAAATCACCACATCCACTGAATAACACTGGTCATGAGCACTGCACTGTCACTGCCTTGGTTTCCCTGTTTGCAGTATATACTAAGCTAAGATGCTGGCTCCAGCTTCATACGAAACAGACAGATATGAGAGTGGAATATATTTTCTTCTTTAATTCTCTGCAAGAGATATCGCCCAAAATGTCTAAGTATTCCTTAAAGCCACACTTGTCAGCTTCCATGTAATACTGCATGTTCATACTGAATATTTTCCTCTACACAGTGAACTAATGTTTCATGTTTCCTGTCTACATGCTCTCACTCTGGTGTCTTGCCTCTTCATGCGTCTCCTCCCGGGCTCCACCAACATCTCTGCTTTTTCTCCTGGCTTTTAACGGATCACCTCCTTTTCCTCCTTTCTACTTACCGGACCTACCCACCTGTCTCGTCCTTCGCCCACCCCCTACCCTCTCTAACTCCTCACTTCCCCCACTCAACTTCACCTCGGCCTCTTCCGGGACACTCGCTGTGGGCCCACTCTCTGTCTTTTCTCTGATGACTCCATCTACTACTAGGAGGCAGTGTGTAATGAGATCTTGAATATAGCTGAGACCTCGGTGAGGTACTGCAGCACCCTGTCCCACTACCCTCATGACTCTGTCCATAGACTGCACCCCCACCCCAGTAAACAATCTTTCATCATTTCCCAGCAACCCCAGTCTCACAGCAGCAGTCCGGAGCCAAGTCGTCTTCACTGTGGAATGTGAGTGGGATCTCTGTTTTAAGTTCGACACCCGCATTTTAAATTTTCCTGACATCCTATGGTGCGTCCTATCAGCAGTTTACCAGTGTATCTTTGTGCCTCGCTCCAGTTTCCAGGCTTTGTACAGTTACATGCCGCAGAACGACGACGAGCTGGAGCTGCAGGAGGGAGATCTCGTCAGCGTCATGGAGAAGTGCGATGACGGCTGGTTTGTCGGTATGTGCCCCTAGGATAGATTCTTCAGACATGCAGTCACACTCACTGTGTCACATTTATCCATATAGGGTTTCGGGAGCCTGACAGCAAGGGACTGCATGTGTGCAATGTGCATGCTCAGGCCTCCTAGAGAAGTAGAGTCATCTTCACTGTGTCATATTCATCCATATAGGGTTCCTACAGAACGACAGTGCATTATTGAGAGCAATGGACAATTTCAAATATAGCTCAAATGTCTTATTTGTCCTCAATTCGAGGCCATTTAAGATTTAAGCTAAGATAGAGTCATTCTGCTTTCTTTATTACAATCAGTGTTTCTCTTTCTGTTTCTCTGCAGGTACCTCAAAGAGGACAAAACTGTTTGGGACTTTCCCCGGGAATTACGTGAAGGAGGCGAAACTGTAAAGATGTCTGGTCTGGCTGTAACACACGTTTGCCTGTCAAGCTTGGGAAGTCATTACTATCGCGCATGGCTGTTGGTTAGAATAGTCATTTAGCCGGGCGAATCCGTTTCGTCGTTTGGGAAAGTGATCGGTTCGGCCTGAGGTATGTCAAACTGCACGAGGCGAGGACGGAGACGGCTCACTGCCCAAACCCCCAGCATGGTGTACACCTTCATCATCACACTTCACACAATCCCTCACAAGAATACGTCCATCTACACATGTGGAATCTCTCTCTGAAACCGACCACAAACTAGCTTTTATTGTACAGATAATAACTTCCACTTGTCCGTGTGAATTTTACAGTACACATGTGTTTATGTAGCAGGCCGGCAGCAGAGCAGTGTTGATGGATCATGGAGAGGATCTTGTTGAACTGGACTTTGGAGGAGGCTGAATGTATTTTTTTTGGTTTGGGGTGTGGGGTTGGAGCTGTTTGTCATGAGCTACCTTTCAGGATCAGAGGTGTTGAGCACGATTGGCTGTGCATGATCAAAACTATAAAACCACTTCCCTTTCATGTAACTTCTAAAAGAGAACCAGTGTTTAGTGGATATTTGTGGAGTGCAATGTGCTTCACTCTGCTCCTACTCCTTTTTGGTAGAGAATTAAGAAAATGACATGAATCCAGTGCCCTCTGGAGTTGAAATTCTTGAAGCCTTGTATACAAAGACCCTTCAGAGAACAGTCAGTCAGACCTCTTTTCTTTCTCTTACTTTTCAAACAGTGTTGGCTGCTTTTCAAGAACATTGCAGCACTCACAGCTCAGTGTAAACCAAAAGCTTTAGATACCGGTTCAGTATTATCTTCACTTTCTATCCAAAGGTTGTTACACAGCAGTTATTACAGCCATGTGTGCAAGAGAAACACTAAAAATCTTCAAGTGTGCTGTGAGCTTCTCTTTCTCCCAGTTACCACATCAAACACAGAACATGTGGACGGCTGCGTTGATTGTATCCTAACAATGAAGATAAACTGTGTGTATCCAAATAGAAACTATTCACTCCTTTTATACCTGCTCTGTTGAAATAGAAGTCAAATATGCGTGCTGAAGCCTGTATGGTAGTTGGTGGTAAACGTCTGGCTCCATCTCAACTGCAGGACAGGCGTGGTAGCACTCAACTTCCTGTTTGGTTATTTTAGGGAGATCCCACCACCTAACAAGATAATATTAGATTAATCAGTGATGACAAAAGAAGCTATTTAAAGTTTTGAATGAAAGCCAACAAGGTGTCTTAGAGAATAATCGTACTGATTTTTAAAAGCATATTGAGATTTTAACCATGCCCTTACTGACAAGATTGTATGTTTTAGCCATGTAAATGTGTACAGAGAACTTTCAGAGGCCTTCCAACTATGGCTACATATTTTCCTATGTAATAACTTCAACTTAGGTAACACAGTTAGTTGAATGATATGAATTATAGCCTATATAGATCGGACAGCATGCACTGTAACACCAATAGGTAACTGACAAATCAAATTGGTGCATGTAACACTGTAAGCTAACGTCTCTGTATTTGCGTTCAGCTTAAATGAAACAATAGACACATTAGGGCTGACAGTCTGCTCCTTGAGCTTCGGTCGCTCTCTGATGGTTTGAGTTCTGCTATCAACGCATCAGAGCCATCGTCACGCAGAGCACAGAGCTCCCACATCTCGCGCACCCTCAGATCCTGTAACACACACCGTCAGAGGAGGCCCTCCAGATGCACACATGAAAGCCATTGTTTTTCTTTTCTTTGTGTTCTTGTCAAATTCCTTGACGTCATCAACCGCTGTGATGTGTGTGCTCATCAGTCTTTAGAAGAGCTGTCACATAGTACTTGCAAATAACTCTTAGCGCTTGTTATGACCTGCTCGGGGCAGGAGATGGGTGTAGTTTGTAGAGAAATTTGTTACAAAAGTATTTTGAAGTCTGATTAGTTGATAGCAGGAGGGGCTGGTGTTGTGATCTATCCAAAGGTAGCTGAAGTCAGATCCACACATTTCCAATCCAATCGTGCCAGACTATCCTGTTAGTAGAGCTCTTTGTAACTGCCGGGGTGCACACAATCTGAAACATAATGTGAAGTAACACTCATTAGATCTCAAAGCGTATGTTTATCATGTCTTTGTGAGTTTGTTTGCATCTGGTCTGAATGTGCAACAGTTGTGCAGTGATGGTAAACGATGACCTGATTGCAACATGTTTGAATGTTCTATATGTGACTAGCACATATGTGATATATGTAAGTTAAATAATCAATGAAGTGCATTAATTTAAGAAGATATAGTAGCAATCAGTGTTTTCGTCCTCACTGACATTTGCTGTTGAGACAGAATCAGGTGTTTCTTCCTGTGCACATCACCACTGACAATTCAGCCAACGTCGACGAGGGGGCATATTGTCTCAGCAAGATAAAACACGTAATATAATACACTGCACTGTGTGTTTGCTTGTATAGCACTGATATGATGTTCAGGTATTTTGTTACACCACAAAAACATTTTCCCTCCACTGCTGGCTAAACATTTTTTTCCTGTGTGACTCCAGCTCCTCATGAATGTGTTGATTGGCTGTCGACCTGTAGGCTTGTTCAAAAATCCCTGACAGAACAACAGCAGTGTCTCAAAAACACTAGACTGTATGGTGGACAAATAGACAGTCACTGTAGATTGTCTCTGTGATATAGCTCTCCATAAAACATCACAGGATGTATGAATGTATGAATATATGAATGTGGCGCAGAGAGCGTTCACATGATTTGTAAAAAAAAAGAAAAAAAAAAGAAGTAAAATAAAACGTCTAAATGTCTTTTCATCATGAATGAACATGCAGACTAACAAGCAACGTGGCACAAGAAGGACTGTAAATATGTAAAATAAGAAAAAGATAGACTGTGAGTGACGGGAGCATCAGACTGAGCTCTCGGTCACTTGCAGCAGTTTATTTACCTGAAGGATTTTTTGGCAAAGCACAGAGTGGAGCGTTACCGAGCACAGGAAGTTTGATGCATATGAACATTACGCTGCCATTTGTGAGGATCATAATGCCTTATGTTAGATTCAAAATTAAATGTGCCTCATTTTCATTTAATGTTTTCTGTTCTTTTTTTTTCTTTTTTGGAGTATCACTGAAATGTATCCATGACATATTTAATGTAACAATGGTTTTCCCATTAGTCACCGTCTCTGTGACGGGGAGAAATATTTACTAAGAACTTGTCAATTACTGTGCAAGTACCTAAAAGTGTGACACGATGCTTCAACTTAATGATTAATAACCATGAGAATGGATTAGTTTAATGGGACACACAACCCTCAACAGGTTTGGTTTGTTTGCTTCAATTTGCAGTGCTGTTACATTGACAATATTAAAAATAAATAAAAAATACTATACACTGCTGTGACTTCGGTATTATGCAATATTTAATAAACCATTTAAATCATTTGCTGTGGTTTCAGGTTTGTTTCCTAAGATGTGGGGTAAAACTGAGCTTGTAAAGAATGTTAGAGGTCAGCCAGGTTACTTGGTAGACTTTTATTTAGACAGCTCTGTGGAGCAGTGAATGTATGTCAAATGGATGAAATCCCATTAGGGTGGTGATGTTTATGGATACGGTTTTACAGCTCTGAGAGTCAGAAGCTGATTTACTTTACACTTCATAATGTAACATATTTAGGAAGAGCTTCAGATGGAAACAAAGAGTCTGAAGGGCTTCACTGGTGTGGGCCTGAAGGCCTGGCGTGGGTGCATGTAACCCCACAAGAAAGGACGTGTTTCATCCAGTCTGTCTGGACTTTTTCTCTCCACTTTCAGCTGAGCTCCTCTGGCAGGAATTCAAGGTTTGGGAGCGGCACATTCCACATCCTGGGATTTAGCTCTACCATAAATGGTAAGCTCGCATATAACACGGTGACGTACCGGCAGGCAGACATCCCTAAAACAAACACTGGAGCTCATCTGAGAGGAGAAGAAAAACGAAGACCGGTCACTCTGCTCTGCATTCAAAGTATTTTCCTTACATGTAAAGTCGAAGGCTATCATATAAGAGGTATTGTTCATCATAACGTTTGACCTCAGACAAACTTGAATGAAAGTTGATAGCTCTTATAGTGGGGATTTGCCAGCTTTCTGTTAAATCATTAGGGAGTTTCATCTCCATCATGGTCTACAATGTCCAGGCTCCGAAACAAAGGAAATATATTGGTGGTTGACACCTACAAAGGTTTTTCTTTGTTATTCCCACAGCTTGGTTTTGTAATTTACACTGTAGAGCCTGACCACCAAAATTATGAATCAACATTCAATGATCACAGTGTCAAAGGACTTTCAACAAAAGATTTGTGGTTGGAGCTGATATACTCTGAATATAAACAGATTTTTTTGCAGTGACAATACAAGTGTCCTGGTATGAAAATGAGGTGTATAAAGCAGAGACAATGTTTATGTTTGTTACAGTTTGATAGTTTTCTATAAGAAAACAAGAAACAAAAAAGTTAAAAATAATAGTTTTTATTATGTGTGTGTTTAGATGCCAACCCTGACATCTACATTTTCTCTCAAGATAATAATAACCCGCCTGAAAAAAAACAACAGCTGACTACTGTGATTCTTATTATACATCATTCACACCTAGTTAAGTATTACAGGCCTGATGTTAGAGGTCATGTTTGGCTGGAGCTCTAATGAACAACATAGTAGGTTTTGGTTTCGCAGACAACAATGGGATAAGCTCAATGTGCTTCACCCACTGTATTCTTCCTGGTCCACTTCCGCACTCACTTCGACGAGTGATCCATCTTCTTGTTCACGATCTTCGGTCTCTCACTTATCAGCGAGGAAACTTCAAAATCTATTCGCCCGACTGTGACCTGAGGGCCCGCCCCCTCCTCTAATGCTGAAGCCTGGCTCAGACCACAGGGAATCGATCACTGCACATGTTGTATGCTGTTGGAGGCGGACTGGTGCTCTGACATACAAGCTAACTACAGTCGGCTCTTTTTGAATACCCTAACAACTTTAGCGAGATGCCTGTCCGGGTGGTAATGCAGGGACCTGGGCCGTGGGGATTCAGGCTGGTTGGGGGAAAGGACTTCGAGCAGCCCCTGGCTATTTCCCGGGTAAGTTAGTTTTACTGTTGGCTGCTGCATTGTTATCGAGCGGTGTAAGCACCGCACCTGGCTGGGCTTGTCCCCAACTAACTTTCACCTCTGTGTGTCTCCTCCCGGCTCCACCGACAACAGACCAACAGGGGCCGAGTGAACGTTAACATGAGTTTCAAACAATTCAAACAAGGACCGTTAAGACGACCGTTACTCCACACAAGTGAAACCGGTGTCACTTTAAACGAAGCTAACGTTAGCTACCGTTACAGAGTCGCTGTCTTCTTACCTGCCCGGTGTTTCACTTCGACACCTCCAGGTTCACATATGTCGGTTTGTGCCCCCCCATTACACGACACAAGACGGTTATTGTTATAAGTTTTTGTGTGTATGTTTTAGTGTGACGTTGCGGGTTAAACAAAGAGAACAGCTGTGAAAAATGTACCAGTACCTCATTACGCCCAGACTTTCACATGAACCAAGTTCTCTCACATCCTTTAACTTTGAAGTTTTAACTTCGAATTAAAAAGTATATTCAGGAGGAGGACATTGAACGTGTCCTGTATTTTGACATCCCTCAGTGTTAACACTTCCCTAAGCCCTTGTTCCCTTTAGTTTTCTGTTATTTCACCACAGCATTGTACACATCAGTTCAAAACTTTATTAGATAAGATGACTCAGGTTTTACAGTGTGACACTCCCGTGGCAGTAGCGATAAACCTGAGTATGACTCTCCAGTGTGTACCTTTGCCTAAGTGGAGGCTTCAGCTCCTGTTATAAATGTTGTTAGAGTGGTCAGTCCACTCCACCCATGGAAAAGTGATTAGGAATTCCTGGACTGTGCCACGGCCGTCCCCTGCTTCCAGCCAGAAGCCTTTATCTTCAGCAGCAGGCCGCCCTGGAGGCAACGCTCAGCCAGAGCCTCTGACTGAAAACAACTCCTCTTAGTGTTTACTGTAATCACAGAAATGTGTGGAAGGGTCCTTTGGGGTCAGAGTTCAGTGGAGGAGATGCCATAGGTTCAGACTTGATGAGAGGCTTTCAGAAGGTTAGTGTGGGGATGCGAGAACAGAAATCAAAAGTGTGTTTCACATCTGCAAAATGTATTCTTGTACGTTTTTTAATGCTTGTGTGGTGTGGTGGAATCTCTCAAGACAAAATATTTTAAAAGGGTGTGAAAGCACATATTTAACGGGCTCCTGAGAATTTTTCTCTAACAGACAAAAGCTTATTTTGAGCTCACCTTACAGACCCCCAAAGTTGTTGCTAATGAACCCCCCTCCTCCCTGTGTTGTAGGTTACCCCTGGGAGTAAAGCAGCCCAGGCCAACCTGTGTATCGGAGACATGATCTTGGCCATCGACGGAGAGCCGACAGAGAGCATGACTCACTTGGAAGCTCAGAACAAGATCAAGGGCTGCGGAGATGAGATGGTGCTCTCCATAGACAGGTAGGTGGCAACATGTGCCAGTCTGATGTGCGTAGCCGCAGGCCTGAAAAACACAGTAATATGAGACAGCTCAGCCACAGCGCAGGTGTTCAGGAAGTAATGTCATGCTTATTCATGCTTTGTAACAGGGTGAGCGCGTCTTTGGTTTTACTGATATCTTTAGTTTGCAGAGTGTCTCATGCTAAGGTTTGTCAATCTATGACATGTCAGTGTATTACATCATAACTGTCTGGCAGCAGATGATTTCAAGCTGCAGGCAAGCCGCAATCGATTAAACAGGCAGGTCGAAGCAAACGTGTCTGCTTACATTAAGTGAAAGTCAGTTGACTGTGAGGTGTGGCAAATTGTCGAGGACACCAAGCAGGACAACATACCTTCGTACCAGCCGCTCGGTCGCATTCAAAAACACCAGCTCATTGTCATGTTAGTGTGCATCTACACAAGAAAACGCCCAGAAACAGAAAAGAGAAATCTTGGCAAGCTGCATTTAAACTGGCTGTGTGTGTAATTATTGTGTGATTATAGCATCTTTCATTCCTTTTTCCTCTTCCTCTGTTCCTCAGGTCAGAAACTAAACTGTGGTCGCCGCTTTCATCTGAGGAAGGGAAGACGCATCCATACAAGATGAATCTTGCATCAGAGCCACGGGTGTGTGTCACCATCAAAGCTGAATGTAGGACTTGAGCTTTTAAAAATGATTGGCCCAGCTCTGTCATTGAAACGAAAATTTGGGGAAATGCCACTTACAGGTAGCCGTATCTTTTCTGGAAGCCTGCACATTCCTTTCCCACCACGCCCGCAAAGGCTTGTGGGTTTTTTTTTTTTTTTTTTTTTTATAGTGCCAATGATGAAGTCATTGTTTACTCCCCAACAGGAGGTTTCCTAGGAGACGGTAGTTTATCAGCCAAGTTCTGACGCAAGCCTCAGTTCCTGTCCGCTGAAAGGAAAGTTGAGGCCGAAGTGTGAATTCATGTAGGAGACGGTGTGATGTGTCGCTGGCTTTGTGTGTTTCACAAGTCACAGATGTTACGTATTTTTCTCACACACACAGTAACATGTGTTTCAGTCACTTGTCTGTAGTCTGTCACTGTGATGCCTCTTTGCTTTAAAAAAAAACAAACTTTTTATGCATTTAAACCACTGTGTAGTTGTTTTGAAGGTGTTCTAACGTTCGTCGATGCAAGTATTGTCAGTTTCGTGTTGTGCGTTTACCCGCTCACAGAGACTCTGGGGTGTTCTGTAATTTAGATGTCAGACGCTTGAAGCATGAGCTGTATTTGGAGGCATTTCTGTGTTTCCACTCTGGAGCATGCACTACATTTGCTGGTATTTATGTGCCCACTTTGATAGCATGCCAGTGTCATGATGTGCTTGTCTTTAAGACCAGTCACTGGTTAGCTGTAATTCAGGCCACAGTCGACAGTCCTCCATTATGATAAATGATGTGTCTAATTATTCAAACTAGAAGCAGCAGTGTAAGAAGAAAACAACATTTTAAGCTGAGTAGCTTTTCCAAATGGTTTTTGCAAACTGCAACATTATTGAATTTCGCTGAAATAGCTGAAGGCAACCAGTTGCGTTGAGCAATGTTCATAACCCGCTTGATATCAACTGCACGTTTCTACATGCACA
Source organism: Selene dorsalis (assembly GCA_900303245.1). Classification (NCBI taxonomy): domain Eukaryota; kingdom Metazoa; phylum Chordata; class Actinopteri; order Carangiformes; family Carangidae; genus Selene; species Selene dorsalis. The sequence goes on along the minus strand of OMNW01012368.1, from coordinate 31,784 downwards.
AAATTTATGACCAGCACTGCAGTGAGTGTGTACACAGTGTGTTGCATGTGTCAGACGGTGCAAGTGGCTTCACGAACCTCGGCTCACCACGTACACATCACTACAACTTTTAACAGTACGCTCATTCTCGCAGGAAGTGAAACACATCGGCTCAACCCACAACAGGAGCGCACTGCCGTTCACTGGGTTCGGCTCCAAAGTTGTGACCAACCAGTACAACAGCCCCTCTGGTCTGTACTCCTCAGAGAACATCAAGGACTTCAACTCGGCTGTGGACGAAGTGAAGACCATGGGTACCCCCAGTGAGCCCAGCAACAAGTAAGATAAACCTGAAATGACATCAGCTCAGCAGTCCAGTCCGTGCAGACTGGATCCCCAGTGGTTTAGTCCAGACCAGACCACTTGTGGCCTCCAATGAAAAGCCATTTGTGGTGATTTATGTATGTCTTAAGTTAATTATAACGATTAACAGTGTGAATTTCCCTCAAACGCCCGGCTGAACCGTGTAATGTGATATTTCTTAATTGGCTGTATTTCAGGCATATTATGTGATGCAGCATGTATAGTGCATGGTTCCTACCCAGCTCCCTTTCTCTGTAAAATATAGTGTCCCTATACCATCACATTTAAACTAGAAGAGCAGGTCAAGTTTAATCATATCATTTTATCTTTGGAGTTATTTTGATATTATTATTTAGTGGTCAACTTGCCCAGCATTTCCTCTGAAAGACTGCTGCTCCACGTCTGCGTCACACTCCTAAAACTGCTCACAAAAAAGTTAGTCTGGAGCCCTGACCCGTGAGCCAGATAAGCGTCTTTACTACAATCCGCCCTAGAGCTGGTGGGAAATGCAGTCTTTATTCCAGCAAAACATGAAAGTTCCTTGGAGGGGCTTTAAACACTTGTATTGTTC
>OMNW01012368.1:0-17568 GCA_900303245.1 Selene dorsalis | reverse complement strand
TGATAACAGTCGGTTACTTCTGGTCATTAAATCACCAGCAGAGAGCTCACTTCCAGGCTTTGTCAGGAAACATAAAACACTGATAGCACCATGGACCTGTTGTCATGTTCAGGTCTCAAATGCACATCTGTCACTTCTGTTCTCTTTTTCCTGCTTTAGTCTGCTTTAGTTTTTTTTTTTCCTTTTTTTCTTTTACTGCCTCTAAAGTCACCCTGTCCTCTCCTCATGGCAGATCCAGAGCCAGCTGAACAAGGCTTTGGACGACATGTCTGCCAGTCTGTGCACGCTGAAGGAGGGGATGAGCTACACCAAGCAGCTGCCGTCCAAAGGCCTGTCTCAGAGCCAAGTTCTGGACAAAATCAGAGAGTACGAGACTCTGAGTAAGTCGTCGCTCTTTCCCTGAGCTTTCCATCATGGTTCATTACTCTGTTCAGCTGAGTCCCTGGAGAATGTTTCACTGGCCTGACCTTTTTTGGAGAAAAGCAGTGATTTCTGAAGAGGCCGTGTGTCGTTGCAGATGAAGTGCAGTGGGAGAAAGGGTGTGTTTCGGGAGCAGTGTACTGGGGCGATGAATCCCTGACCAAACTCCTGGTGAAGGTTTGCATCTTTATATCTCTCCCACTCCAGCATTTCAAGCACGAATAGTCATGGTCAAGCTTGGATACATTTTGGCTTGAAGTTAGAAGACATGACATTTCTTTCTATTTATAAATCATGAGAAACTATTTGGAGATGATACAAATCTTCACACTTATCTCTCTTTTCCCTGTGCTCTCAGGTTTATGGAGACTTTGCTTGGAGCAATCCACTTCACCCAGACATCTTTCCAGGTGTAAGAAAGATGGAAGCAGAGGTCGTCAGGATGGCTTGCACGCTTTTCCACGGTGGACCCGGCTCCTGCGGCACGGTGAGTCACCATGCAGCCAGGACACACTCCAGAAATGCAGACGCTAAAGTGTTAAGGTAGAGTTAAAGTATCTGATGTATCTTCACTTCTGCTTTGTCCAGGTCACCTCAGGGGGAACGGAGAGTATACTGATGGCCTGCAAGGCGTACAGAGACATGGCGTACGAGCGAGGCATTAAATACCCTGAAATGTAAGATGTGCAGTTTAAGAAGTGGATCTGCTTGTTGTCCGTTCTCTGTTCTTACACATCTTATTTTCTTGCAGTCTTGCTCCGGTGAGTGTCCACGCAGCCTTTAACAAAGCAGCACATTACTTTGGGATGAAGCTGGTTCATGTTCCCCTGGACAATAAAACTATGAAAGTGGATATAAAGGTGAGAAGACGCGTGCACACACACACACACACAAACTACGTGCCAAATGACTGCCGTTCTTAGACCTCAGTCATTCCCACATTGCCCTGTTCTCTCTCCAGGCCATGAAGAGAGCCATCAACAAGAACACGGCCATGCTCGTGTGTTCTGCGCCTCAGTTTCCTCATGGAATCATGGATCCCGTTGAGGAAGTGGGAAAGGTCAGGAGAGAAGGAATTTCCCGCTGAATATGTTGTGAAGTGAAAACAGGGAAGTCAGATCTCTGACACTTTCCCTCGCTGTGTTCCAGCTGGCTGTGCGCTACAACCTCCCGCTGCATGTGGATGCCTGTCTGGGAGGTTTCCTCATAGTGTTCATGGCCAAGGCTGGTTATCCGCTCGCCCCGTTCGACTTCAGGGTAAAAGGTGTTACCAGCATCTCTGCAGACACGCACAAGGTAAGGAGTGGCTGTGTGTTCCTTTAAGATCACGGCCTCTTTCAAGCCTCATTTTCTTTTCCTGTTTCTAAATCTAAAAGATGAGACCTGCAAACAAGTTACAGACATTCTGTTATGTGTAATGCAAAAGTCATGGTATTTGAAGATGAATGTTTGATCTTATCTGGCTCCAGGCCATGCTTTCATAAACTCCTGAAAACTACATTGTGCTCATGTGTGCGTCACATTCCTCTGCAGTATGGCTACGCCCCAAAAGGTTCCTCGGTGATCCTTTACAGCGATAAAAAGTACCGTCACTATCAGTACTTCGTGGCTCCAGACTGGCAGGGGGGGATCTACGCCTCCCCCTCCGTGGCCGGCTCCAGGCCAGGAGGAATCATTGCCGCCTGCTGGGCCACCATGATGCACATGGGAGAGAACGGATACTTAGACGCCACTAGGAAGATCATCAGCACAGCACGCAGAATCAAAACAGAGTGAGACAGACTGACACTGAAGTACACACAGACGGCACAGTTTGTTTTACCGCCTCTAACTTCCCTTCACCTTTGCTTCACTGACAGAGTCCAGAAGGTGAAAGGAGTGTTTGTGTTTGGGGATCCAGAGGTGTCCGTGGTGGCGATAGGCTCGGATGTTTTTGATATTTTCCGTCTGTCCAATGCACTGACGTCGAAGGGCTGGAACCTGAACACACTGCAGTACCCATCCAGGTATATGGAGAACAAGTGACAGCAGCTGGACAAGTAAAATCACATAAATATAAAATATATAAATACAAATATACGCAAGTAACTAATAACAACTGTGTGGTCTCCTCTGGTGCAGCATCCACATTTGTTGCACAGTTCTGCACACCCAGCCGGGCGTCGCCGATCAGTTCATCCGTGATGTCAGAGAGCAGGTCGCCATCATCATGAAGAACCCCAAAGAGAAAACCACAGGAATGGTGAGATGGCTCTGAGGGCACAGCTGACACATGTTCAGCTACATCACACTGTTTGTGTGCATGGTTGAGGCAGAATATTAGGAACTCCTTCAGTATAACGTAGTTCAGTACAACACAGTCACTAACTAGACCTCACTGATTGTCTGTAGCATTGACTCGGGAGGTTTAGCCGGTTGTCAACTAATCAGAGGGTTGGGGGTTCGATCCCCAGCTCCTCCTGTCCACATATCGAAGTGTCCTTTAGCCAAATTCTGCACCATAAGTCATATTAACTGTGTGTGCATGGAAGGTTATGTAGGTAAGAGCTCTATATAAATGTGTGTGTGAATGGGGGCTGGTAGTGTAAAACACTTTGAGTGGTTGTTAAGACTAGGAGAGCATGATATAATAATGCAGTCCATTTATTCCATTTAACAAAAACTGAGCCTTATATAAAAAGCAGTAGCATGATTTGGAAGTACATTACTACATAAAAGAGCTGGCAGACTTTAAAAACATTTTTCCACAAGCGTCATCACCAGTTTTATCATCTATAACAACATGAACATGAAGCTGCTCACAGCACAGAAGGCTGTAGATGAGTACCATGAGCACCATGGAGTTCACACTTCAAAAATACTGCTTTTAAAAAAAGCTGTAAAAAGATCTGTGGTATTGTGATATCATGACAGGCTCTCAGAATAAATAACCTCCCGCTCTGCTTTGATTCTCCACCATCAGACAGTGAAACCTGTTATTCTTGCAGTAACATGTTGCCTTCTCTTTGTTTATTTCAGACCTGAGACATGGTAAATATAGTTTAAAGTTCTATAGTTTTATAGTCTAGCTTTCCATTCAGCCGATCATCTCTCATTAAGGCCGACCATGAAAGTAAACAGCACGGTTTGTTGCTGTCTGTTGTTCAGGCCGTCGTTTCCATTCAACACAAACTCCATGTGCTGCTTCAGGTGTTGATTTTAAAGCAACACTATGTAGTTACTGAACAAGGATAGCCTAAATATTGAAGTGGTCAGAGTTACAGGGGGGGTCAGATTTTGTTCACCATCAAGCTCAAGCCCAGTTTCCCTGCTCCTCTCACCCACACACGAGCGCCCTGTGCTGGGACGCGTGGCCGGCCACCCCACCGCTCCAGAGCTCCGCTGACACATAAAACTCTGTCCAGGCTCGTGTCAGTCACTGTCTCACTTTTTTTTCTTTGCCTCCTCTGACGAAACCCTCTTCGCTTCGGCATCGGCTCCATCAACAAATTCACATACTGTGCTTTCTCGGGGAAGCTCGTGAAGCTGGCAGCACACTTCACCTTCACAGCAGTTACATGGTGCAGTTGCAGCCGGCGCGACCCTGCTCAGGCTGCAGTGGCAGCACCAATTGTCCTATTAACCGTTTTTCTACCACTTGAATGAGTTTAGAAACATTAAGGTTGAGAAACTGCATAATGTTGCTTTAAAGAAGTCTCACGCCACTCTAGTGGACTGACAAAGGGAATGCATGTTGAACATTTGGTCTGATACCATTTCCTTCTTTCTGTTGGCCCATCGAACAGATAGATCCTGACCATTATGGTATCCATTGTGTTTGATCTTGATTTTGGTAAACTGACTCTGTCCAGTCAAAATTTACTCTTGGACTCTCTTGGTCAGACTTTAATGATACACAGAGTAAATCTCTCTTTTTGGGACGTTCCACTCTTTCCTCTCCCCATCCATCTTCATGTGGCAGCTCTTACATCATTACTCTCAATAAAGCTTGAGAGTGGACCTTTAAGTAAAGTGATGTTTCCAAGATCATCAATGAACTTCATGGCCATGATACTTAATAATCTAATGGACCAACTGGCAAGAAATTCACAGAGCACACTTAAATTTTCAAGAAGAGATCAGTAGATTTTACCCACAACATAACAACATGAGCTGCAGATCAGTAAAATTAACAAGACTTTCAGCCTGTAATGCACAAGGTCATTGAAAAGGTGAAATGTCAAGCAGGCTACAGCTGACATTTTGGCAAATATGTATAAAAAATCTAACTTCTGAAAAGAAAAAGAAGAAAAAAAGTACTGCACGGCTCAATGAATACATAAATCAATAAATAAATAACATTACACCGCTAATTCACGCTCCTGGCTCACCACCAGCCCCAGCCAATGGCGTCCCCTCAATAATTCTCACACTTTTCAGAGCATAGTGTCAACGTCTGCTTGGCCATACATCCATCTCCTCAGCACCGAGCCTATCTCTGACTTGTGAACAAAGTATGCGGTTGTGTTGACCGTCACCCTCATCCCTTGGGATTATAAACCTGGACCCAGCCTCAAGGTAACCATCAGAGAGTGCTGTTAATGGAGAGATCCTCAATGCCTTTCTCATGGGAAGAGGAGATACTCGGTTTGGAAAAAACTGGGAAGTTACCTGAGCTGAAGACTTTTTGTTGAAGAAGAGGGGTCACTTGGGTTTTTTATGGACTAAATTGAACAGAACTTTCTCTTCAGTGAACTGAACTGCTTTTGTTGTTTTTACTGGTGTGGGACCTTTCAAACATTTTGCTTTGTGGTTCGATCTGAGAAGGAGATATTGGTCTGAGATTTAGAAAATTTAGCTATTTTGCTTATTTGGCTGAGTTTGTGAACATTTTTGCTTTGTGGTTATGGCTGAAAAGGACATTTTGGTTTGAGATGTGAGTTGTTCTTGGACTATAGGCTATTACACATGGGGTAACTGTGTCAGTAGGCCTCTGGGTGTACTATACCAATTGAATTGTTGAATGAATTGTCCACCAGTTCTGCTCAACTCCTTATGGACTTCAACCTAACAGGACCACAGATATTGTCTTTGTTGAAACTTCATCAGCCCCAACTGATGCTGACTCAACTGACATCACAAGAGGTTCACAAAAAATCTTAATACAGTTTTCACATGGGCTGTAGTGGACTGAAGTGTAAAATCAGCGTTGTTGGATCCCACATTGTGATCCATCCAGCACATACAGCTGTATCTGTCTCTCTCTCTCTCTTTCTCTCTCTCTCTCTCTCTCTCTCTCTCCACCTTTCCTCTCAGAGGCTGGTGACAGCCAGGTCACTGTAAACGATTTGTTCACGAATTGTTCAGGGTGAATCTTCAGGTCACTTAGTCTCCAGAGGTGCTCTGTCTGTCCACTGAGGTGTTCATAATTCACCCGTTAGTATCACAATGCTAATTTTCCCTCTCTTTGACTCCTGCTCAGCCACTGTTGTAAGCGACAATAGACTGTAGATCTTGCCACACACCGAGAGACTGGGTATAAGGGTACAAAAAAAGGAGTTAGGTATTTCCAGGGTAATGCAACATTTTCAAATGAACCCTGGTTCGCTACATTTCTCATGTTTTTTTTTGTTCTGATCCAAAACAACATCTCAGTGTAGTTTAACATCTCCTTTCTCAGTCTTCTCTCTGGAGCTCTGGTAACAACAGGTTAGTGAGCCAATAGGAAGAGATGAGGCTCTGATTCCCTTCTATATATAGAATATATATCAGATTTTCAGGAAAACACTCCGACAAAAAAAATCCTGAAAGGTTAGGTGGTGTGTCCAGGTGAGCGGGGCCTGGGGAGTGGCTAAGAGCTGAAACACAATGAATGGATTTCTACCTTTATAAAATATAGGACCTTGGATAATGCCTTATGATACAAGTTGAAATGGCTTTTGATTTACTAAAAATTCACATTTGACCTCTGCAAGTCATATCACAGTTAAATTAAATCTTGTAAAGTACTTTTCATGAATCTCCTGAAGAACAGATTGAAGCATATCAAAATTAACCAAAAGCTCACAAAAATACATTAGTATTTACATGGTGTAAAGGTCAGTGCTGGCTGCCTCTGCAATGCATAACAGGCTGAAAACTTCAACTCTCACTTTTGTATAACTTGCAACTGTTTTGCTCGGGGGGTGGGTGATGATATGTTTTCTGTTGCCTTGTTTTAAAATGAAGGCATATCCATCTGGGTCTTCAAATATTAAACCACATGCCAGAAATACTGTATAGTCCCATCACATTAATGCCAAATGAATGTTTTGCTATTCAAATGCCTACTTCTCAAACATATATAGCTGACAGGGGAAGTAATTAGATGCACTTCATCTTTATAATTATCATTCGTCCTTATTCTATATTTCACATTTTGATTTTGCCCCCATCATTATTGACTTTGACATTAACTTATAAAAACTATACCATGACTCTATACAGTGTGCATCTTTTTTCCTGTGTGTTAATTTAAATGCTTTTCTTTGTGTTGGTTATAATGAAACTTTTCAAATTAAAATGTCTTAATTTAGGTCAGTTGTCTGTGACAATGACATCACACTCCACCACCAAAATAAACATTAGGCAACAAAAACTTAAATTCAGCTACGATATTGAAAACATCCACAATATGTATAATATAATAATAGAATCAGTGTTGTGCCTGAGCACATTCAATGACGGATTGTTTATGAACTTGTTCATATTTTGGGTGAATGTGAACTGAACATACTTTATTTCTGCTTGATGAATGTTATTGTGAATGTGTTCATTCCGTTTGTGAACGGCGCTCTCTCACAGTGTAACTTCGTTCAAGAGTGTGACAGACATCCATAGAGCCTTTCAGGTGAAAACCCAGTAAACACACCGCAAACAGGCCTTAATATGTAGCAGGAAAAACACCCAATCTGGTAACACCAGCCACCACAGTGTCGTGAGTCATGTAAACATGACATACCACATCTTTCCGGGTAGTCATCATGGAAATGTGACGCTCTGCTAGTGGTGCAGCGTTTGTCTGCACTTAAGCAATTTTTAAAGGAATTGTTATTTATTCCTAGATTATATATAATATATAGGATAGAATAGAATTACTTCATTTGTCTGTCAGCTCATTACTATTTGCAGAAGAATTAAAAAGTCTGATGGCTGTGGGTATAAAAGATCTTCTGTATCTCTCTGTCCTGGTACGAAGAGAGAGGAGCCGTCCACCACTGCTGCTTCTTTGATCCATCAAGGTGTTATGAAGTGGTTAGTACTAGTAGGTAAGTACTACTCTGTAATGTAAGAAGAGTCATATCCTCTTTATTAACCTAAATCTGATTGCTTGTGCAGGACAAGTTATATCAGCTGGGAATCAAACCTACGACCTGCAGGCTTCCCTGCTCCATATAGTGCATGTGTGAGTCCCTGTGTGTGTGTGTATGTGTGTGTGTCACTATGTATAGAGTGGTATGGCAGGCAGGGCCCCATGACAGATCAGGGCATTCAGGCCAGTGACATTCCTCCAGAGCCCCAGATGCATCATGGGCCAGCAGTGTGAAAAATGCTGGTCGGCCTGATCCACTCAGCCGCAGATGAATGGAGCGCTCGGTGCACTCACCCGTAGATGAATGGAGTGATCTGTCTTGTCAGCGGAGGTCGACCAAGAGGTTACAGTATCCAGCCAATACCTGTGTGCGTGCACGTGTAGGTGTGAGTGTGTGTGCCTGTGTCAGTGTGCTGTTGTTGTTGTTGTGCATGTTTATTTTTATACGGCTAAATGTCTTCCCCATGAAAGTAAAGTGAGCAAAGGACAAAAGATAAGTTTAGGTTTCAGATATTGACTTTAAAATTGAAATCTGTTGTTAGACTTTAACCACTTATTATCATGATGTCCAGTGACGCCTAATGAGTTGTTCTGTGCACAAACACTGTAGTTACTCTGGACTGTGTGCAACCTTGGAGTATTGTTTGTATGGTAGTCACTCCCAGCAGCCCCCCTTAGTATGTTTACCCAGTTACCACTGCAAGCTTTGTTTCTAAGGGGCTGCTATTTAAAAACTCCTCTGTTTCAGATGCAGTTTACCACATGATGCATTTTATATATGTATTTTATCTATGGGTGGGTATGGGTATTTTATATAATGGGTCAATTGCTCTGTCTTTCATTGTTTTTATTATTTATGTTATGTTTTTTTATGCATTTCTTAAATGTTTTGAGTGTATAACATCTTGTAACCAGGGCTGGAAAGGCACCCAATAAATAGATTTTACTTTATTACTTACCATTTCTGCACTGTTGAAATTTCCCATGGTTTCAATTAGACTTACATATCACAATTGTCCACTTTCTTGAGCTACAACGGCTAACACTTGTATATATTAGTTACTGTCAGCCATAGTCCGATCCTAACCTTAACCCTAACCCGTTCCTCTTTGAATTTCAGTACGTCTAGGTCTTGAAAGACACGCCCTGTAACCCGTAATTTCTTGTTTATGACAGTTAAGACTACAAAAATATACACATCGTAACATCATATATGTTATATAACATTATCTACCGCTCCATGGATTGCTTTTTCACCGGCTTTGTCACAAACAAATGCACGTGGCCGGGAGGAGGGTTACCAAAACAGCACAAAAGCGACCCGACCTGTATAGTTCCTCTTTAACAGTTAATTTTACTAACCATTTAACGTTAGGCCAACTCTGAGGGCAGAAAGATAATGGCCGTGATTAATTGAAAAAAAAAGAACAGGCAAATCCATTACCTCTTTCGATCATATTGTACTGCTGAACTTACATTACCTAAAGAACTTGAATGTCAGAGAGCATGTGGACCAGTTCTACAGCTAACCCAGTTATCTGGCATGATGCAATTCACTCACTAGCTATGTCACCCCGAAGCTCCTGGAACCAATATTTCACCAAAACATAAGGATTAATAACACTGCATGCACCTCATTCAGATTTTGCCTAATATTGATGCTAACTGGTAAAAACAGCATGAACACTGTGCTCTCCCAGCAGTGGACTAAATATTTCAACTGTCCTAGCTTTCTGAGCTGTGGGACACAAGACAGGAGCTAATCAAACTCTCATGGAATCTGAATATGTCAGTCTGTAAACGAAAAGGAAAAACCATCAGCTGGCCGGCCGGATCTGCAACGCCTATGATTAATACATGGATATGAGGCTCGAATTTAGCAAAGAGTTCTTTCAAAATTCAAAAGATGGAAGTGGAGATGGAAAGAGGGTAGGCTACTAAATTTTGTGATGGGTGGACGTGGATGTAGTCTATGTATGGAGTCAGGTTCAGGAGTCATGTCATATCTAAACACATAAGCTGGTTTGTACAATATCTGTGTTTTATGGATGATCCTCTGTGTTTGTCTCTTTCTTTCTCTGTGTGTGTGCATGTGTGTGTGTGTGTGTGTGTGTGTGTGTGTGTGTGTGTGGTGCACTGTAGCTAGTTTGTGAAGTCACATACACACACACACACACACACACACAGGGCCCTCATCAAACACTGCACTGGCATGCCTGAGTTTGTCACGCACTCACACACACAAACACACACAAACGCATCTCCTCCGCCATCAGCCCAGAGCCCCAGCGCCCCGAGCAGTGGCTCTGACATGTCTATATGTTTTTCCACCTGACCTTTTGCCGTCCTTTCTGCCACAGCACGTAAACCATAAGCTGATATATGAAGGCAATTTTTAGCGGTGCCACTTGTATCTGAGTGATTGCGTACGCTTTACATTTGGGGCGCCTGCCACCTCGCCACCCCACCTCCTCTCAGATCTCTCTATTTGGATAGTGGGTGGTGCGGGGTGGATGGGGGCAGAGAAAAGGATGGGGACAGAGAGGATGAAAGGATGGGTGGATGTGATGCCAAATACACACATCTATCTACTCCGAGGGCAAGTAGTCTGCAGTGTTATAGCCCTTCACTCGGCCAGGCAGAACTTAAGATGCTCTGGAAAAGGACAGGTCTCACTGCTGCATGTGCTCCAAGAACATTTTCCAAACCATTGTGCTTTGAAAAATTTGAAATATGGATCTGAGTATGAGTAGTTTTTTTTTGTTTTTTTTTTCAAACACTGAGAAAATGCAAGTCTTGTGTTTTCTACATACTGTACTTTCTTTATTCATTTTATTTGATATGAATCCAGTGGATTTATTTTAGAACTGTATGTCAGGGCAAAGGTAATTTTCTCCAGTTGTTGCACAGTTCAGCAGCTTATGTTGATATCAAAAAATGGCTCACGTACCCAAATGTACAGTATGTTCTGTGCTGTGCTACAAGAAATGAGATGTAATTAATAAGTTGTCACCACATTGTAAACAGTGGCCTGCCTAATCTATGGTTAAAGAAGAGTAAAATAGCGAACACAAGAAGCCTTTTTGGTGCTTTTAATCTACTGAGCACCATGAACGCTCTTCATGTGGTTGCATAATTAAATATTACAAGGTGGTATTATAATTTTATGTTAAGGTTATGCTCCACAATTGGCCAGTTAGGCTATTACAATGGGACTCAGTCTGACTAATGTTCAAATCTATTTCCTCTTAGGGCTGATAGACTTGTGAGCCACATTTGTCCCAGACTTGTCCCAGACTCATTATATGCCCTAGAGAAAAAAATAGGAACAAAAGGGACTCACTTGACCCTCCACTTCTTCTTCTTTTTTTTTTGGACAGGGACAGATACGGTCAGCATGTATACATACTCAACAGCTGTCCATTGCAAGTATCACACTGTTTTATAATTGATGATAAGACACTGCAGCATGTGACATTTCTTATGGCCAATTAAGTTCATAAACTCAGTAAATTTCATAAATATTGTTTTTAAATGCGACAATAGTTATAATGGCCATGGGCTGATGCCTGATTTTAGCAGCAGGCCAAATACCAAATACCAGTACCACAGAGATCTTGCAGTCTCAGCCCATGGTTGTGGCCATATAGGCACCAAGAGAATACATTCAGAGATTTTCAAAGAACACTTTCCAAGCAAAAAATGTATGAAGTGATATCTGCACCATTCCACCCAGTCATGAATGGCCTTGCAGAGTGTTTTGTGCAGACATTTACAGTAAGCACTTCTAGAAAGCATCCCACGGATCCAGTACAGGTGAGCGGAGATTGTATTCCTCTTTACCCAGCTAGAGGAACACGAAACATCCCACAACAAAAGAACCCCTGACCTGTTTTTTCTCCACCACAGACTTCACTCCCCTGTATTACTTTCTTAAACTAAGTGTGGCAGCTGTAGTGGACCATGCTCAGGTTGCACGGCAAAGCCACAGGGCTACATTATCCAAAGACAGACTGGTTGCTCCTGGTGACTGAGTCCCGGCCCGTGATTATTGACAAGGGGAGGAGAAGTGGATGCCTGGGGTGGTGGTTTCACAAACAGTCCCGATGTCCTACTCTGCTGATCTGGGATCATATTGTAGCAGTGCAAATTCGACCTCCTGGCCTGCCTAAGTATTTAGAAATTCCTTATCTATTTTTTAGGCAACATACTATAAACAAAGAATTGACTATCCATTAGAAATTGTGATACCAATGACTTCAATGTCCTGTGTGAATATTGTGATAGAGATGCTCCGACTTTACTGTCTGAAATAAACTTTACAGAATCCTTTTTTTTTCAGTGTAATGAAAAAATGGAAATTGTCAATTTTTCAAAACCGTCAAACCACTGTCAATTCCCCTACCCCCTTAGTTTTAAGGCTGGTGATAAGGGCTGTTTGATTAGCATTAGTTCATGTTCTAGTAATGGACTCAGGCATTAGCTCGTTAGCATTTTAATGTTTGAATAGTCGGCAGTGTACCCCTTTAGGGTCTTATCATAGTAGCAGACTGAGGTTGTTAGCTTGTTAGCATTAACTTATTCTATGGGAGCTGTATGGCATTAGGCCATGTTACATTGCCGCAACGCAATGACACTTGTTATAGCTTATTAGCATAACCCCTTATTAGATGGACAAGGAGGTGTGCAGTGCATTAGCCCATGTTACAGTAATAGAAAGGCTGTGTTAGCTTGTTAGCATGCTAAACAGATAGGGGTCTGTGAGTGGCATTATAGCCTGTTTAAGAGCACTGGAACAAGCTGTGTTAGCTAGTTATCATAATCTCAAGAAGGCTTGTGTTAACGTGTGTGTGTGTGTGTGTGTGTGTGTGTGTCCTCCAACACTTTTCAATTACAGCTGCTCATTGTCAAGTTGTAAATGGCTGGGTCAGCTGGCTGGAGTTCTGCCTTTGAACACTGTGCTGACGTCCTCACAAAGGCATCATTAGAGAGGCTCAGCCCAGCAAGAGGCACCCTAACTTCTTTATCACCCCTGAGGAAACAACTCAATAATGTGCCAAAGATGGAAAAATTAACTATGTATTTTCAAAAAAAGAAAACTCCCCTCCACAAGACGAAATAAAAAAAAAAACTTCAGTCTAATCATCTCTTTTTTTTCCTTGGTCTGTTTTGCACCCTTGCATAATCCCTCACTTGATTTTTTTTCTTTTATCATTAATTTTGAGACACATAAATATGTTTAAGCAAGTTTTAAAAGGCATTTCTAATTCTCTCTTGAGCTTAATAACCAGTGACACCCCCACCCCTGCTTTTACCCCAAGAAAGAAAAAAGGCTTTGTTATTTTCTTTCTCTTTATCTGCTTCATTCTTTCTCTTTTTACTTTTTTTTCACAAGGTTAGGAGAAATACAAACACCACTGTTATTGCTAATTACAATGGGAGATTGAGAAATTGAAAAAGAAATACATAAAGATCACACAATGTGATTTACATTTTCATTTCAAGTATTTTATGCAACATGACTGTCTTTTTTTTTTTCTTTTGCCATACCTTTTTCTTTGGTTCTCGCTAATATCTTCCAGGATCAAAGGCTTCCGCTGGGTTTCTCTCATCTTGTGTTCCTCCAAGCATTGTTTGCCTCCCAGGACCACAGCAGCACAAGTTTTGCACTTGTGCCAAATTTGTAGGGAAGGCAGAATTAGCTATTCCAGGACTCATTTGACATCAAAAAGGGGACGATCCACAGAGGGCAGAGATAACAAAGACTGGCCCACTCTTGCCGACAGTTACCTACAATACACTGTATGTGTGTTGCCATGTTATAGACCAAAGCCTGGTTGGTAGTACCCAGTCAGTGCAGAGTAGGTTTGGACCTATATAACAATACTTTGGAATCAGGGGTAATGCATTTATATGCATTTCTTGTGGAGGTTTAATGGGGGACAATGATGGCATTAAATCCCACATAAAAACATAATTTCTAGTGTCAGTGTACACTAATGCTTCTTCCTAAGTAAACACAAAGTACAGATAATACCAGTGTTAATGTTGGTATCTCTTAGCTTTTACCCCTTAAAATACTCAGACAGAGACAGAAAACATCATTATCATCTGATATAGCAGGTGGTAACCTAAAAATCTCAGCCCGTTCATGAGCAGTGATCATACTGATACAAAGTTTGGGCCCAACAGTAATAACTGGTAAACTCATTTCATTAGTTCTTGTATTCTATAAAAAAAACTGGAAGTTTGCTGAAATGAAAAATTTTAAACAGTGTAAATTTGGATGAAGTTTTATTGTTTTTCAAGCGTCTCTTTGATGGTTGTGATCAAATTCTTTGGGATTTTTAATGTCACCCGACCGCTCATTAAACTGATCCACAGGGGCAGTGAAATGAAGAAAGCATGGGACAATGCATGATCGTGAAAACCTCAGGCAGCAAACTTTTCTTTGAAATTTTTGACCACACATCAGTTCTGCCTTCTCAGGTCTTCTGAAAATAAATTACATTTTGGGGAACGGTTGATCACGCTCGAAGAGTAATTTCAGTGCGTTACATCTTCGGTGTTATTATTGCACTGACCAAAGTGATCTCATTTTAAAAGATCGCACCATTGCTAAAAAGAAAAAGCAGCCTCCGAGAAAACAACAAAACATAAAAGTAGCTATAGTTAAAAGTTTTGTTTTTGCTATTTAGCCACAGTTAGCATTAAAACTTGTTAACTGCCATTAAGAAATGTTGCGGGCTCACCATCAAACTTCATAACTACTCACCAGGGGGGAACTGCAGTGCTAATGTTAACTTGTTGCATACTAGCCCTCTCCTGTCTCTTTACTTTCCAACTGTAGCTCACTGTAACGTCCAATCTGCCCTGAAGACATAAGGCTCCTCAGAGGGCATATACTTGGTAAAACAACTGCCATAACTAACCAAAGGAATTAACATGTTTGTTGAGCTTGCTTTGTAGTTTTACCTCCAAAGTGATCCATAAATAAAGCAGTTTAGATCATCTGTTGTTTTCAGCCCGTCTAATCGTGACCTATCTCGGCAAGCTTCAATGTGCGGTTGTTACCATTGCTCCCAGATAACAGCAAACACTGTGGTTAGCACAGTTTTATCTCCACTGATAAATGGTGCCCAGAGCTATGAAAATAAGAAGTTGAATTGGAAATATCCTTTATGGAAGCTGTTTAAAGTTTAAAATCATTTATAATCTTCTGCTTGTTACAGCTCTGTTTAGCACATGAGATGCTAACCAACAATTAATTTACCATCATCATCATCATTTTAAACTGGATGCTGTTAGTGGCTGCTAAATTTCACCCTACCACCGACGCCTGAGGCTAAAACATTTTTTTTTATTTTATTTTTTTTGAATGAGTAAAATCTCTTATCATAATTTGCTATCATTTCGACTACCACATTAACAATGATCATTAAATAGAAAACACTTAAAAATGAATAGCATTGAAAGGAAACTCCTCTTGTGTCTCAAAACCCTGGTCTCTCAGCCACTAATTAAAAGTACACCCTTTCACAAGTTCACAATGCTTTTCCATTACAAATGACTGCAGTATAGGTATTACCTGTCTACAGTGGGAATATTAAATCTCTGTGGAGACAGATAGCATAATGCAGATGTCTTAATGAAAACTTCATTAAGATGGAGGATAATTACTGTGTCCTTAACGATGCACTCGCTGTGCTCTTAAATAATTGAGGTGCTCAACTTTTGATGTGTTTATACTGGAGTAATTTCATCATGCAGGCTTCATCTGAGATAGACTCTCTTCAGAATGTGATGTGTGTGTGTGTGCACATTGTCACACAGTGATTATAAATGCAGTTGGCCTGTTGCTTTTGACAGACTTTGATTGTCTGGGCTTATATTACTATAATAATATATTTGCGTGGTCCAAAATTGCAGCCCACATCCCAAAACCTTTTGGGGGCGAGTATACTGGACTACATGAACTTAAATGGCAGTTTGATGTTAAAGGTTCCATATTTTTTTTAATTTTTCCTGTTTTTTATTTATAGTGACGCTGGTTATTAACTCGGTAACTCAACCCAGGTTTGTCTTATTGCGAATCAGTGAACGCGTACATATAAAGGGCGGGTTCCAAGACAGCAGACCAATCACAATTATGAACACCGACGCGTCAGAGAATCAAGGTGAGCGAACACCGTATTTCCTATTCGCCTACCCATTTCATCTGGTGAATTGGACTTTTTAATTTCATAACGTTACATGGGCGGTCAGTTTATTAAACGAAATGAGTGGTGCTCACCAAGTTTGTCCCCTTTCGGCTACTGTATTCAAAGATGGCGATGCAACATGGCAGCTTCGGTTGGGTGCACCACCACCTATGTGTTTGTAAACAATTCATTCTAAGCTACGAGAAAGCTTTTATTTGTACGCGATTGTGATTAGACTTAGGTAAATACATATTTATGAAAGCAATATTTGATTTTTGCTAATAAACAGCCAAATATGTTACACACTGTGCCTTGAAAAAAAAGTGAATGCTCTCAAACACCATGAATGAAGGGTAGAAGAACGAATTTGATCAATCCTGGAAAATCTTTTCATGCATAACGTTCTTCTCACTATTTGGGTTCCTAACGTTTTTTTTAACTAACCACTTACCATTGTAACTTACCTCGATAAGAATGAATCCAGCTTCGTGAAACCCAGGGTTAACCCTGAAGTTACCTCGCTAAACGGGTAATCCTGCTTCGTGATACAGACCTCTGGACTGAAGGTCTGGGTCCAGCTTTGTAGTGACATCATAAACAGTACCACTGCAACACTACGGATAACATAACATACACATAAACACAATTACATAAACACAATTATTATTTACCCAATACTGACTGGATGTAATCCTACCTTTCATTTATAGAGCATCTGTGGGTTTTGATGCTCTCTAGAGTTCTATCCTGGTAACTTCTGTTCTGAACAGACTGTATGACAGCAAAACGTACAGATAGGATTAACTTCTATGTTAAAATACAACTCAAAATTTAACTTAAAGCTTTTCCTTTTATCACATACCTGCATGTGTGTGTGAGCAAATCATGTTGCTCAACAATATTTTCATTTTTTCCCATGTGTTTGTCTGTGTATAATGTGTGTGTGTGTGTGTGTGTGTGTGTGTGTGTGGGGAGGGGCATATAGGTCACAGCTGTTGGAGATGGGCCAATGTCATGTGGATCTAAACTAGCCTTTAGGTTACTGTGTATGTGTCACTAATCAGCTCAATCGAAGCTCAAACTCGCTCAAAGCCTTCACCTGGCTCCACGCAAACACACAAACAGGCACACATGCTCACCGAGTTACAGTCACTGTGCACTCTCTCTTCTGAACACCAAACTTTCCCTCTTTTTCCTCTCTGTGTCTCCTCAACACACACACACACACACACACACACACACACACACACACACACACACACATGCCAAAACATATTGTATGTCGCCACTGTCAAAATGCAAATCCCTCCACTTCCAGGCTCCTCACCGTGATTTATTTAGTTTTTTCCGGTGACTTCATTAGAGAGAAAGCGGAACCTAGGTGACAACATTAATTACAGGTGTGCACAATACACAGTGGGAGCTATTTTCTCCCGACTCGACCTAATCATCATCATCATCATCATCATCATCATCATGATCATCATCATCACCACCGATATCTTCGTCACCACCACCGTCATTCCACCCCTGCAAGGCCACCACGCTGGGAGCAGACGAGGGTCTTTGAACAACATGCGCGTGTGTGCGTGATTCAACACGCAGACACATCCAGAC
>OMNW01012363.1:7420-30330 GCA_900303245.1 Selene dorsalis | reverse complement strand
GCCAAACCAGCGGAACATCAACAGAGGCTCTTCTAGATTCTGAGAAACACGAGGCAACTCAAAGTTCGACTACGAGAACATTTACTGCCAGTTATGAACAATGGTGACATGGGGACCATAAAGTTAAGTTAGACTGAGTACAACGCCTCCTCCAGAGATCAAGTTTGCCGACCACAAACTTCTCTAGTTGTAGTGCCTCCAGCACAGACAGCCAGACAGCAAAATACTACTGTCTTTGTAGCCAAGAGCCTACTTGGGCTACTGCTCGGGCTCATAGTGCGTTACACCATGGGTTAAATTTACACCAGAATATTGCTTTAAAGAGGAAGTATGCTAGATTTTTACCTTCATTAAACAGCTTTGGAGTAATTTTGACTGTTAAATAAATGACTTGTAACTTGTTACAGGGAGAATGGAGGCTCTCTGTCTTCCACCTACCGTCTCTTGGCTGAAAACCAACCTTGCAAGATCAGAGCCTCCGCCCTGGTGTCCCTGCTCTCGTCTCAGCTACACCGAAACACAAACGCGCCCCGTAACCCCTTGTTTATGACATTTAAGGCTACACAAATATACACATTGTAACATTGTTTATGATAAATAACGTTATCCACTGCTCCATGGATTGCTTTTTCCCCAGCTTCGTTGAAAACAAATGCACATGGCCGGGATGAGAGTTAGCAAAACAGAGGAAAAGAGACCAGACTTGTATAGTTCTGTTTTAACAGGCCTCAGCTGTAAATTAGGCAAAAATATATCTCTGATAAAGTTTTTCCCTTTAATTTCCTCTCAGGCTCGACAATTAATCTCATCCCACATCTGCTTGTTTCAGCTCTTTGCTGAAGGTACATAATGTTTACACTGAGACCATGATTTTAAAGCATCTCTCCTCAATTAAATGGATGTTCTCTTTTCTATTGTTTTAAAGACATTTTCCCAAATTTGCCATCTTGTGATACACAGACACATAAAAATCTTTTGGCAGCCAGTACGGAAGTTAAATTTTTGTTTCATCAGCCATACGTATCTTTTGGAAACACAAAACCAACACTGATGAATTTTACACCACTGCATGGCTCATCAGATCACCAGGCCGATGGCAACCAAAGACTAGAGACCCTCTGGTGATGGGTTCACACCAGACGCACCCATCAACATGGTGAGATTCTGAGCCATGAATGATCAGTAGTCATTACTGTGATGGATGGATGGATGGATACCATCTCCATCTTTAAAGAAAGATGAATTGAGGGGGAAATGTGCATCATCAGCTTCTCCAGTGAAGTGAGTCTCACATCCTTTATATCTAACAGGTAGTGCTCGATAAATTGTGAGGAGGCTGATTTTGGTTTCCGTAAATTACAAGAGACAACAGTCGATCATTTCAGGTGGGAAGGATGGAAGTGTGATGCCGGTGAATAATTAATCATCAGAACTGAGCCAGTCATTTTTAGATTTAATCTGTCAGAGCGTTCATCACAATGATCTCCACAAATACATAATTATGGTCAGGGGCACAGCGTCAGGAATATTGGTTTTCTTATGACTCCTTTGAGCTGGAGAGATTTTAATACACAGGAATATACGAACCCCCAGGACTGGAGCAACGCTCAGTGTTGTTACTTAACGTGCAGCTATCCGTCTCTGCCCACAAGATATCTTAGCTCATAATAGTTTATTAATCATTTTCATCCAATTATGGAAATATTGGAGAAAGTCACTTCCAGCTTGTAAACAAGTGATCAGAAGTCTCAGAGCTCATTTACAGGAAAGATGTCACAGTCTGACTGAGGACAAAGTGCCTCTGGTACATAATGAAACACAAAATACTGAGGCTGATGAGCTTCAACTGATCCACATCATAACTTGTTATTCTGATTATCAGTTGTATATTACGTGAGAAACCAGTGTACTGTTCTACACTGATGGAAGGAAGGAAAGTGATTTGTGGGAGAGAAATGACAAACTAGAGTCGTTGGCATAAGTGATGGGTTACTTAAATACATTAGCAATGACCTGTGGTAACAATTGATGTTCTCTAGGTCTTGGCTGGAGCTCAAGTGTTGTGTGTGCTCCCTTTTGTAAAAGCTGTGGAGGATTCGAGTTTGGTTAAGTGTTTCTGCTATTATAACCCACCTGACACTGAGCACCTGGCCCTGAACGCAGCAGCATTAAAGCAATTTCATTAAATTACGGTCAATATCAGATTATTTCATATATGTTACTGCAATCAGTGTAGACTATAAGAAAGTGCCACTTAAACTATTAGTCACAATATAAAATAAAGAAATCTATGGGATCTGTATCAATGTTGTTCTATAGGGCAAACCTGTGATTGGTCCAGTGCTTTGACCTGCCAGGGAGCAGCTGTCAACAAGCACAACACCACACATATTTGAATCGCTAAAAAAATCAGAGGTGCACGAAGCTATTCTGGGAGCTGGTGCCACGAAATGTTACACTGGTGCTCCATAGGCACACTTCCTAAAGCGCTTTGACCTCTTTACATTCTGATTCTCTGTTCGCAGCTTTCCCTCTGTTTTGTTTATTCATCAGATTTTTAAAAGCCCAACTCAGTCAATTAGTGCTGGAGTTTTGTTGTTTTAATCCATTTGCAAGTGCAGCACTTCACTCACACACTACACTACACACTACTGCCTAACACTAAAAACATAGTCATGTGGTTCCCGTATAACATGAAACTTCTCCTCAAAGCTCAGGGGACCGTGGCAACTGTGGTCAGGCCTCCCTCCAGCCTTCCTTCACTGTTCCATGACAACACAGCTTAACCAATGAGATCAAAGAAGGGCTCCGTAGCCAATCAGGAAGTCTCAGAGGAGGCCTCGCTTGCGGCTGCAATATGTCTGAGGCCCATGGGACAGAATTATTAAACATTTGAACACATACTTGCACTCATGGATTTTTCACATATATAGTTACTTGGATGGGGAAGCAGTGGCGGAATAAATTGATCTAAGATTTTCACCGGATCCACATTTTCTCCCCCCACCAACTTGGAAACTCACATTAAATTCTTATTTGTACAGTTTATTCATGCACTTAATTTTAACTCTGTCCATTCAATTTAAAATAAAGAATATAAAATAATTGGATTAGTCAAATGCTGACCCCTGTAATAAAGGACTGTGCATCAATAAAGTTATTTTTTAATCGTCGTTGATACAACTGGGACTTTGTTCCTTTTCTGTACTGACTGAGTTGACAGTAACTGCACAGGTTATATGACATCGTCTTCAATTTGCTTATTTGGTCTGAAATTTAGCAGTGAAACACAGCGGACCACATTTACACAGCGAGAAGCTGAGAATATTTTGCTTTTCCTGTTTAATAAAGGACTCTGGGTCGTCTCTAACTTTCCTTCAGCTCAAGCGATGGTTGTTTCAAACGCACCTGCATCTCACTCTGTCCTGTCATTCACCATCAAAGACAAAAGCAGATCCCCTGTGCAAAGCCTTGCCTTTAGGGAACACATACATATCAGTGTGTCAATGCTCACATACTGAACGAACAAACACACACACACACACACACAAGCGTCCACCCTCCTATAGTGCTGTCAGGTTGACTACTCACTCCTGAGGATGATTTGAGCGCGGCTGATTCTCTGTTTGTCCTGGGAGAATCGCTGAACTCTGGCTGCAGCAGGCATGTCTACGGATCCCGCTGTGACGGGGCCCTCAGGGCTCTACGGTTTGACACTTGGAAAATATACAAGAAAGCTGGCGGACCTCTCTTTTTGACTTCTCCTTACTTTTTTTTTTTATTTGTTGAATTTCCTTCCTGTCCTTTCTAAGTTTTTCTCTCACAACTACTCCTTCTTCTTCCACTCAGAGTCTCACTCTGCTGCTGCCCAGCTGTGCTGCCGTGTGTAGTCTGCCACTTTGCCAGCCTACATTTGGCACACGGTCACAATCCGAAAGCGTAAGCACATGCCAGACTGATGCGGTGCACGGTCAGGGGAGCCGTCTTACCCCTAAATGTTTACACCATCTTTTCACCCTCATGACCTGAAAAAACAAACTCATTCTGGTCGGGGAATGCAGACTGTTTCTATGGGACGGGGATGAGAAGGGTTTACCTTCCTGCACCTAGCAGTTCTCTCTCAGGTTTCAGCCCCCCTCCTCTCCACAGAGGTTTTGGCACAGGGCAGAGAAAGACTGAAAATAAATCATAATCCACAGTTAGCAACTTTTTACGTCTCTGTGGAGACAAGAGCTGCTGCCAAGTGTGAGTCTGGATGTCCAGACAAACAGACAAACTCCTCTGGCAGGAGTCCACCAAGGACTCACATTATCATTAATTATCAGCTCGGTTAATGTCTGTTTGTTGGAAAATAAGCAAATAGATCAGCTCAAGTACACTGTTTGACTTCAGTACTCAGGTGCTTGATGTAGTTCAACTTCCTTCCATTTCTACTCCACTAGCCTATTTTAAAAGGAGAAATATTGTTTTTGTACTAAGTCACACACAGGAGCAACGTTATTTAGGAGAGTAAATAATGATTCATAGTAACTTTTAAGTCAGTTTAATTTTCCACTTAAAGGGGAACGATGCAAGTCCAGTCCTTTTTCTCTGTTTTGGTCGCTTCTTTTACTCTACGGAGCTTCCCCTACAGTTTCCGAGTACATATTTTCACTGCCGTAAAAACTCACCACTAACCCTCCTCCCTCCACCCGGCCATGAGCATTTGTTTTCAACAAAGCCGGCGAGAAGGCAATCCGTGCAGCGATGTCTACCCAGGTGGGTAACGTTAACAAGAGATTACGGATTACCGGGCGTGTTTGTGTCGTAGTGCTGTAAAGAAGTCTGTGTTTCTTGTGAGACAAGATCTGGGGCACCGGGTCAGAGGTGCCAATCTGGCAAGGTTGGTTTTCAGCCAAGAGATGCTAGGTGGAAGGAGGACAGCTCCTCAAAACAAGTCATTTAACCATCACAATTTCTCTGAAGCTGTTTAATTAAGGTCAAAATCTTGCATAGTTCCTCTTTAAAGTGCTGTAAATATTTTTTTTTTAAATCCTCTGCTCTGTTGATAATTCATTATCAATATACGGCATTTTTAAAGATTAAATGTCTCATGAGTTGTTTTACTTTGATACATTAGGTTCTTAAACTTTTCTCAAAGCTGTTTCTGACACAAACAAACCAACAACAATTCAAATCTGTGACTTTAATTCCAGAGGTCTGAGAGGACACATATGTTGCTGGTCACATTCTTCCTGCAACCTTTTCAACATTAAGTTTTTTCACGTACATACATCCAGAACAATGCTACAGGTTAGAGCAGGACCAGGACCAGGGATGGACCAGGACTGTGTTTCTATCAAATACACATCTATCATGTTTCAAATCACCTCTACACCCTCTCCACCTCTGCTCCACTTTATATGGCTCATTCCACCTCTATGACTGTGACTCTCTGTTATTCACTCCATCTCTTTCCTTCTCTCTCTGCCTCTCTCTCTCCACCTCCCCTCCCTGCCCTGCCCTGAGAGGAGCGGATTACCGTCCAGACCACAACACAGACAGACGCCCGGCCACTGGTGACCCATTCCTCCCTCTCCTAATCCCGGCCTTCCATCCGGCTACGCTTTAGCCTTTTTAGGAGAAAAGAGGAACGTAGATAAACAAAGTGTGTGCGGCTAAATATCCACTTGTCCTTGTGTGTGTGTGTGTGAGAGAGCTCACGGCTTTGGAGTGACGTCACTTTGCCTTGATCAGAGAACCGGGCTGCTCGCCTTCTGACTCGGCACATAGCAATAAAGAGAGGATCCAGCTGGTTTCAGTGATGTAAGACCAGATGAGAACACTGGTGTGCAGTGATGGTCCTACACACTCTGTGTGTGTTTGTGTGTGTTTGTGTGTTTGCGTGTGTGTGTGTGTGTGTGTCTATTTGTCAATGCTACAGCGTTTCCCCTGAACGCCTCAAATGTTGACTATTGGTATGTCCCCTAAAAGCATCTCATGCAGACTATTGGTAGACACATCAATTTACAGATTTCCCCTGAACACCTCAAATGTAGACAATTGGTAAAAGCTACAGTTTACAGATATCCCATTATTACCTCAAACGCAGACTACTGGTGAATGCTACAACTTATATGCCCCCTACACTACAATTCACAGATGTTCCTTGAATGTCTCATGCAGCCAGTGTGTAAATGTTTGCTAAGGATACCTCTTCAGAAGGCTTTCGGGGAGTAGACATTTGTGGTGTCTTTATGGGAGGTTTAAGGGCTTTTATAGTTGCCATATCTGTCATATTGAATGGCCATCAAGGGCCCCTTTTCCTCTTAGGGGCCTCAATTATTTACCTGGGTTGCTTCACCTGATGCTGTGCCTCTCTGTTGGTGTGTGCTGCACACATACTGCATACAGTACAGTTGCCAAAACTGCTTTGTACTAATACATACACACTTTCCACATGTCAGCAGTTACTACATCCCCTTTCTTTCTAAATATGTGATAAGATATTGCGTGATTTGTTAAATATCCTATGTTCAAGAGCCTAACTGTAGCCACTACATACCTGACCCTAATCCTGACCATGACCTAACCCTGACCTTCTCCACTGACTTTGAAATCCACCTTTTATCCCAACTGGGGTCTATGACTTTAGTGCTGATCACGATCTAGCAGGTCAACATGCCGATGTAGAAACCTCAGAAAACAGTCTACATTTATTCATAAAGCCTTTGAATAGTTGATATAACCATTCTATCTGGGTCAGACTGATCTTCAAAGATGGACATCAAAGCTGTTTCAGATTAGAGGAGACATTAAGGAGAGTAAGGAATCAGTTTTATCTACACAATGACCCAACATGTGGTTGTCTTTATTTGTGCACTTGCAGGCCATGTCTTCACTAGATACAGCACAGTGGAGCGAGATCACGCAAAGAAAAACAGGTCATGGAGGGCAAAGGTCATGGGTGGAGGTGCAATGATTCACTGGTACATGGAAAATGGACTGCATTAGTATCACACTTTTCTAGTCTATTGACTCCTCAAAGCACCTTACAATGTCTCATTCACCCTCCCACTCTGACAAACACACACACACACACACATATTCATACACACATTCAAAGCATCAGGAGCCATCAGGGGTTCAGTGTCAAGGACACTTGGACACACTCTCTGGGGGAGCCGGGGGATCAAACCACAAATGTTCAGAGAAAGCAATCCACTGTAGCCCTAAGCCGACACTGAACTGTAGACACTGTCATCATGACTGCCTTCCTCTGCCTCATCAACAGTGGTGGATTCAGAAAGCGACTCACACCAATATACCAGGAGTGCACAGATCGGCGTCAATTTCCTTAATTCTTCTATGTGAAACTGATCTTATCTACCTCCACAAAGGTCTGAAAGTCAGCCATTGTCCCTTTCTGCTCTGCTGTGACAGAGGGCTGACTGACAGGCCTGCCCACCAGGTTACATCTGCACGTCTGCGTCTAACAACAGTCACCCTGAGCACGCTCAACCAAGCATGTCGTCAGTATGTATGCATGTAATTTAGTAGATTGGACAGCAATGCTCTATTGTTTTCAGTTACATTTGAGAGAACTACCTCATGTGCAGTTAAAACAATAAGTTTGTATTGTGTCACGGGTATTGTTTTTCAACAAAATAAGATTCGAACATTGAAGGTGTATGCTTGGGTATATCAAAATCAGAATTGGCCAAAATCAGAATCGGCAGGTCAGGCTTTTTAAAAATCGGTGATCAGTGATCAGCCAGAAAATTGCAATCAATGACGATTGTGACAAAATTCTGGACCAGTGGAGACACAGGAGGACATCAGGCGATGCTAAAACAGTATCAGACAGCATTGTTATTTCTAAAGCATGATGTAAAAGCTCCTTTAATTTTAAGTGTTACCTGATGAGTGACAGTTTTGGATGGATGAGACAAATGATGCTGCTCTACTGGCAGAGGTATCAGACAGTGAGGTCAGAGTCAGAGAGGGCCAAACATATCAGCTTCTTAAATGTTATATTTAATCTCTTCAAATTCAAATTTTATATATATCTTTTTTTTCTTTTTTTCTTTTTTTTTATCAAGTTTGCTTCAGTGATTACAGAGCTATTGTTCTAAAACCATCAATGGGAAGGTATCCAATCAGATTTCCTTTATTTTGTCTCTAGGTATTGGAAATTTTAGCTAGCTCATTATTGAAAGGCCTGAATCCCACACAGCTAAATGTTTATCTGAGTAGAGGAGGGGGGTTTAAAGGCTCAGCTCTCATACTCAGGGTTTTGCCACTGGTGTCAGATCAGAAGACACTTCTGTATTATTCTAGGGGGCACAGATAAACGATGGTTTCTCTTTTAATTTGGAGGATTTGTTGGCTTCATGGATCAGTTGGAACCATCTGCGGTGCCTTGAGGATTTCCCTTTTTTATTGCTTTATTTTTTGCACTATTTCCACCCTCCCTGACGCAGCCTCCTTCTCTTTTCAAATCTAATAAATGTTTTAACTTCAGCTCTCAGGTCCGGGATGAGAGACAGAGAAATCGCCGACAGCAAAGAACAGGATCAGGCCTGTAAAATGAAAACGACTCTAAATGTAAAAGAAGCTGCATAAATTGTCCTCGCTTTAAAGTCTGTCTTGTTTCATTCATCTGCGCTGACCGGCCAGGTCTGAACGAGCTCTGATTTATGTCTGTATTGATTATTGAGCAGTAAACAGGGCCTGGACTGGGTCACTGGTTAGACAAAAGCTTAGGGGGCCTGTTATAAGCTGTTAATTTTACATCCACGTGATGGTGTGAGAGTCACAAAACAGATGACAGCTTCCATGTACATTCATACATAGTGATAACATCATTGAGCCAAATGCACATCACGGCTAAAATGATCATTAAAAGCTTCCTCTCCATCATTTACACAGCTCATACGACCACACGACAACACACAGAGGTTTAAAAGAAGCCGTCTGAAGCTCTCTCGTGTGGCAGGGTTTTAACACCAACTGAGTGAGTGATTTGGGGGGGGGTTTGTCAAATCCACAGATCACTTGGACTGGAACAGGCGCCACTGAGAGCAGCTGTCAGGACACAAATATATTAGCAAAACAGTGGGGTGAAAGGGGAAACCCTGTCGCCTTCCTCTGCCTTCTGTTTGCGAGAGAGAGAGGGGGAAGGAGTGAGGCGAGGGAAAGTGAGATGGTGACAGACAGAGGGAGCTGAGGGAGAGATCAAGTGAGGTAAAATATGGAAATGTTGGCGAGGAGAGACGAGGGAAGAAAAATGGGAGAAAATTAAGAGAGACAATGAGGGAGCAGAGGAACGCGTCTGAAGCTGGAGCCTCTGCTTGTGCGGTTCATTAGCAAGACTTTTCCTCCAAGGCTGGTCCCTCTGACTCTGCAGAGTGAGGCTGTGTACTGTCTCTCATATGTAGATCCAGGTCAGGCACGAACCGATGTGATCATTATTATTATTATTATTATTAATATTAATAATACTGAACCAGAAATACACCAGAAAAACATGTCTGCTGTTGTAGTGTTACAGTCTCTGAGGAGGAGGAATCTTTCACTAACTACTGCCCTCAGGTTTGTTTATCTTAAAGGGGCAGTTTGGGTTATTTGACATGGGGTCGTAGGAGGTAGACATACACAGTAGTCAGTGTGCCACCAGGGGAAGATTCTAATCGGAGGGAAACACCAGCACACGAGCAGGGCCATGTGTTGCTGTGCACAGGGCCACCACAAACACCAGAAAACTCCAGTGTCCGTTTGTGCCAAGATTGAGAAGAACTGTCTCAGTTATCTGTATCACCAGAAAGTCAAGACCAAATATCACAACATAGAATAGTATAACATGTGGAGCTAATTGTATTCTATGTTTCAGGTATAAGTGATACCTGTTCAGGTACAATGTAGAGTAAACAAATCAGTGACATTAGTGTTGGATTCTAATGCAGGGACCAGTGTATGAAAAATAAATACATTTATACACTCATAGCCAAAAATAATGCTCAGAACAGCACCATACTTCATCAACAGTACAAATAGGACCCCAGCACATAATACGAGGCATCAAACACCTGATAGCTTTGACTAGTTTCCATTGAAAAGAGATGAAAACAGAACTCACCCACTCTCCTCCAGTCACTTGCTAGGTGTGGGAAAGCCCTGACAAGTCGATTACTGAATGCATCAGTGTTCCTATCTGTGTTCCCCGTCTGTTTCTGACAATAACTAGAGAGTGTTGACAGGGAAATGAACGGAGGTGAGTTGTTCAAACTATCACAGTCAGCAAAGTGTGCCTGCATTTTTGGATTAAACGTCACTGGACTCCTTACTTTTTTACTGCATTTGGTAATCGACTGAGCATTATTTGTGGCTTTTTTGATCGCGGTTGGCACTTGGCTACAAAGACAACAGTATGTTGCTATCTGGCTGTCTGTGCTGGAGGTGCTACAACTAGAGAAATTTGCAGTCAGCAAACTTGATCTCTGGAGGGGGTGTTCTACTCAGTGTCACGGCGAATTAGACCATGGGTTAAATTTACGCCAGAATATCCCTTTAAATTATGAATAAATAATATTGTTTAAAATATTGCAGATTATGCAAACACTGTGATATTCAATATTCCCAACAATCAGACTGAGCTTGTATAACGTGACTTCTTTGTGCTGCGTTTACAGGAGCACATTAAGCATAATTCATGTTTATTTTGCTGAACAACAATAAGTGCACTGACCTTTATTGAACAAGGTTTAGTGGCACGTTGTTGCCATCAGCAATGAGATGAACAGACGAGCACATGTCATTGCATCATTGCATGATGGCACAATTATTAAAAATCCTCCACTGGGAGACATTTCACTTTCATCATGTCAAATTTATTTGAGCTTCTGTTGCTCCTCTCTGTCTGGTTGATTTGGCCCCAGTCTTTTCTCCCTCTCATCCTCACTCACTCACTCTCACACACATACACACACACACACATAAACACACCTCAGGCCCATTAGTATAATGAAACGCATCATCCTGAGGTTAATTAGTGGATGGGATTAGAGTGTGGTGAGAGTCTTGGTTTAGAGAGAGAGGAGGAGACGGCACAATAGAGTGAGAGGAGAGCAGAGCGGAGAGGAGGACGTGAGGTCACAGTGGGTCATGTGCAGCAGCAGCAGCAGCAACAGTAGCAGCAGCAGCATCTGGAATCACGCACATACAAAGAGGCTGCAATTAAAACCTCTGCTGTATCTTTGTTGGATTAAAATCCGGAAAGGATAATAATAATGAAAAAAAAAAAAAGGAATATAGAGGGAATCAGCTGCAAGTTCAGCTTCAAAATGTGGTAGGTAAAGATTAGTGTTCACTTCCACAGCCCTCCTCCGCCCTCAGCCCTCCCAGCAGGCGGGCAAATGTAGATACATACAGCCAGAGGACGGAGCTACGTAATGAGTGTGTTCAACACAACCAAGGTCATGGTGAACCACTGACAGAACAGCCTGGTAATATATTTTGTGGAACAACTAGACTGGGCTTGAACATTCATGTGTGCGTGTGTGTGTGTGAGAGAGAGAGAGACATGAAAAGTGAATCAGCCTCTCACCGCACAGTTGTTCCCTTTTATGCTTAGACCTATGCTCAATTACAGGTTTTAGAATAATGATTTATAATTGCAAGATTTAAGTACTGATCATGCTCCCTGATGCTAAAAATACATCACCCTATTAAGCGACACTGTTACCAGGAGCCGTCTATCATTAGCTGCCTGCTGCGCCTTCAGACTGTCAGCTCCAAATGGAAGTTTTGATTAAGAGAAGTCAAGGCCGTTGAATTGTAGGAGTAACCGCAGCCCTCTCTTTGGGTGGTGAATTAACTCTAATCATTGTTTCTGCTCGAGCCCATTAGTAATTCTTGTTCGCTCCCAAACATTTTTATTGTTGACAGATGTTTTTCTCCTGACGTTTTTTTTCCATCATGTGCACTACAGCTTCCTGTCCCTCAACGTTTCTTACCCAGAAGTCAATCTGTTCCTCCTGCACACAGAGGACCCATGATGCCAGACGGTTATCTGCACTACTACAGGTCCAATCTGCGACGACAGCTTCACGATAATGCTCAGTTATTAAATACATGTAAATCCTTAGCCTTTGATGTAAAAGCCACAGCCTTGTGCTGTCCTGTTACAGCTCCTCTCTTCTGGAGGAGATTAGGATATTCTAGGTGTTTTGCCAGTCAGATAGATAATAATTGGTTACACCCCTGATACAAAAATGATGAGGCACTTAAATCAGGGTTTGGCTTCATTTGCTCCAGCACTGCTGAAGTGGGATCTACAGATGATGCTGAGGTCTGCAGATGCATGCTTTTATGTAATAAAAAGCAAATGAGTGCATTACCTTGTCATGAGTCTGTTGCTGTGAATGGGAGGGGAGGGAAAGTATACATATCTTTGTATGTCATATCTGGGCTCTTTATTTTAAGGTTTCCTTGATGTTCAGTGTGGTTTCTTGGTGGAAGTGGGTGATGGTGACTGTTGCTCGACAAGAGCTTTGACCATGGTTTTGTGTTTATAAGACCAGAGCTTGTAATTTTCAGCTCTGTGTCTTCAGAGCAGGCTGGAGGCTGCGGTGACATGATGGGGTGGGGCTAGCAGGTTAGCATGCTAAGTTCAGAGAAGAAAAATACAATACACATGAACTAATGTCGGTGTTGAGCAGTTTCCAGCACATTACCCAGTTCAATATTCGACCTAAGACTCATAAGCTTATTTTGGCTGAGGGAGCAACACAACCAACAAGACAAGTCACATGACCAGGTTACCTACGTTCCTATGCTGCCTTCAAGTGCTACCAGAAAGCTCATACAGTCTGAGACCGTCTTACCGGAGTCCTGGGAGTTGAGCACCTCCAGGGCGTGCATCATGGCACTGGCGAATACATTGGCGTCCTCCTTGCTGCCAAAGTTGAGGCCGTAGACCTGTCGGGAGTCACGCCACTGGTGGAAGGTCTGCGTGGCCTGATTGTACTTCAGGCCCTTGGGAATTGCACAGTTTATCACCACCTGGTGACAACCACGACAAGAGGAGAGAGAGGAAATGTCCTTTAGATTGGCTGATAACTGGTAGCTAATGCATTATTAACACAACCTCTGTGTGCTGGCCAGGCCTGTGGATCTTTGTTTACGGGAGCTTAAACATTTTGAAAAGGGTATGGGAAAGTGTATTTAACACCATGTTGCCAAGCTGACCAAAGATTTATGTCTTTGTAGCACAGGAACAGAAATGGCAACAGGGTGTAAAGGTATCAGTGTTGCCCAGTCGCAGGAACTGAGGAAATCACAAAGATGATCCTCAGTGTACTTCAACACAAACACTGTAACTGATAATGTGGTAAAAGATCATTGTTAGCTGCTCGTAAAGTGACTTTATGATCCACTCAGACTGTGTTTAAGGTGCTTTCACTGCTCACTTTTTACTGTCCTGGGCATAAAGCCAGCGAGAAACGCCTCGAGCTGCTCCGCCGTGACAGAGACTTAGACAACTTTAATGTTCTCTGAGAGGCAGTTTGTGATATAGTACAGAACATTAAGCTTTAAAAGCTCATCAAATAAACAAACAATAATCATAAATACCATCATAGTCCAGATGCACAACCCTAATTGCGTACCTGAATTCACAGACCAGTAGGAGACATCAACAGAAACCACAATAATTCAAAATCATCTATGGCAGCCATCATGACTGTGACCTCTTGAGACAGAGTGAATCTCACAAAGTGGGAACCCAAAAACCAGATCTACACCTCTGCATCCTCCATACTGGTGTTAAGGCTGGAGGATGGAGGAGAGCTCCCTGCATGTGTGTGTGTGTTCATATAAGCTCTTTGTGTGTGTGGTATATTTCAGTGTCTATGTGGGCTTAGTGGTGACTGGGCTGTGCTGACAAACACTGGATTTAGAGGAGCAGAAAGGTCAAGAAAAGAGGTCAGAGCTGTTGATCTTATATCATGGGTGATCACACTTTAACATGATCTAAGTTTCTCATGAGTCATGCAAATGACATTATTGGAAGGAGCCATATTCACTTACTTTTAACCCAGTGCTCCTACAGAGGCGTCTGGCAGCAAAACGATTCAAATCACAACTTCCTGTTAGCTCTTTCAGAATAAAATCTGAATGTAAACAGGATTTCTTTAAGAGCTGAGACTGTGATCATGAGTTCACTTTAATCAGTGAGGAGTGATTCACGTCATGATTCCACTTGAAAAGACTGTGTTAATGATTTTTTCACCATTTCATCCAGTCCTAAGTCTGCTTAGGAGGAAACACTTTGTGTGTGTGTGCATGTGTGCGTGTGGTTAAATGAGCAATTGGTGACAAAACACATTCATTTTTAAAAACATCTATATAGCTGAAAAGAAAATGCAAAAGTTAAACTAGACAAAGACATGGAGCATATTATAAACTCACTGACCCCAAATAACGTAGCCCCTCATACTTACTCACGGGGGTTAACTTTATATTCTTTTAAACTGTGAATATTAGATTTCATATCAATAATTCAAAGGCCTTTGTCAACCCTGAGAGCGCTCAGCCCATACTGTCAAATCTGATGCATGTTTGGAAAAGGCTGAGTGACTAGTAGCATGTGCTGCAACCATTACAGGCTCTTACCACAGGATTCTCTGACTATGCAGTCATATGTTCACGTATTTTTATTTGCCATATTTGGTAGCAGACTCTGATCTAATAGTCTCTATAAACCTAAAGCCCACTTTGTGGTTGCTGTGCAGCACATGCTGCTGCCAACCCTGTCACACTCAACACGGTCCATGTTCAGTCTGCTACATGGGTGGTTACTGGAATGAGGCCATGAACTCTTTGCTACATTGTATAACAAGAATAAGATGTCAAGGATGTTGAGACTATGTATTTCTGAGTTTAAGAAAGACCTGTCAATAATTTTGCATGTGTCAGCAGTTTTGGTTTCAATTGTGGGTTAACCCTTTTGGACTTGCAATTGCAACTTGACCACTGAACAAGTAAATCAATTACAGAACACAGGTCAGTAACTAAAGAGCTGTTAAACATCTCATATATTGTAAAGGTAGATTTTCATGAGTTGTTTTGTTTTTTTATTATAAAGGAGGTCTGGCTTCTGTAACCACAGTCTGTATTCAGAAACTGAGACTTAAAACCAGCTGTCAGGACTTCTGCAACTTCGTGATGTCACAAAGCAGTCACTGCTCTCAGCTACACCCCAAATCCCACCCAACTGGACCCACCATCCATACTTGCAATCATTTAAATTCTCTAAGTATTTTACCTTAAATCTATCACTTTTTTTTTTTGATCACCCAGGACACAGTTATCCAATCAGATCTGTTGTTACAAGAGCTTCAGAGAGAAGCCTGAGAGGAGATTTTTTTTTTATCTTCTTTTCATCTTTAATCTTCTCATTGTTCAACACTTTAAATAAAACCCTACAATGGAGCTTTAAAGCTGAATGACAGAGTATAAATTTAAAGTCAGTAAATGATAATGATGAAATTGTAATGTGTATTCACTGTTTTAGGTTACAGGTCACAGATCTTGCTGCTCCCCTGTGATCAACTCCAGTAGTTGTACAGTAGCTGTGTATGTTTCCAATATAAATCTGACTCCATGCACTGAAAGAACAGTGTTCATGTGAGTGTTTGTCTACATGTCTTTGCTTCATCCACTGACCTGATGATCCTGGATCTTGCGTCCCACCACGCGGAAGGCGTTGTTGCCTGTGTGGTGGTAGATGTGGACTCTGCTGAAGCCAGTGGAACCACCGGCTGGAACCCACTTCTTATTGGCATCGTCATACACCATGACAGCGGCTCGCGCCTGGCAGATGCTCTGTTCACTGTGGACACGAGACACAGAGAGAAGATCAGGATACATCACGTATCAGACATCAAAACATAGTGTGCCATGGTTTACTGATGCAACTCATGTGACACCGGCAGTGTGAGCTTCAAAATAGTCTTAGATTTTTTTGTGTATTTTTGAGATTGTAAGTTAAACATGCTGTATAAAAGTTATTATAGTCTGAAGGATGTCTGACTTGTGGTTATAGCTCTGATGCTGATGCAACAGTGTTGAGAGTGACAGCAAAGCCTGCTTCATCAGATCTCTGCCTTTAACTAACAAAACACAGCGGCATCTTTTCAGGTCAGTTTGACCCTGGTGCAGAGAATCAACACCGCTACTGCAACATATTCCAGTGTGTCTGAGGGCAAGTTTCTCATATTTAATATTGTTATTTAAATGTATGTGTCTCCTCTCTGCACTCTCTGCTGATAATCAGTGTCTGACATGGTTAAACACAGAGTTAACCTCTGTTATTAAACACAGCACCGGGGTGGTAGCCAAACTAAACTCATCACAGTCATATTACCCTTCGTGTTTAGACTAAATGTCATCAGGGCTGTGATTTATCAGTCTGAACATCTTCCCAGAAACCTAAAGTGCAGCACAGATAAATCAATAAATCTTCACACGCTGCGACAGTTCTGCATTAAACATCACTAATAATCCTGTTTACAGGAAAGACAAAGCAGAGTAAAGCTGAGACATATTTGGATAAGTACATATCTAAACAACCTCACACAGAGTTGAGTGACTTGCACAGGGAGCGGTCATGTGCCGTGTGTTTAGGGACACTCCATCAATACAGAAAAGAGATATGGTCAAATTTAAGAGCAAAATACTTCTTGTATATCATGAGAATTACATCATTTTTAGACCCTCACTGCCTGTTAACAGCCCACATCTATTAAACTCCATGACCCACGTTGGTCCAATCTGATCACCCAAATGACATCATCAGGATGAGACAGGAGACAGGAGAAGAACACCTCCTCCTAAGAGTCAGGCCTCCAGGAGCAGCACTGTATGAAGTGGCTTAACCATATGGCGACTTCCATGTTCATCATGTGATGCAGACTGAACCAAAAAGCATTTCCCCAAGCACAAACCCTGAAATAATCCCTCCTTCATTGCGACAATTAGATCAATTCAGCTCAATAATAAGTGGAGAGTCTACAAAAGCTGTGCATTTTACTTTATCCCACAAATGTGTGGCGGTGTGTTTGTACATGCACTTTGTGATGTGAGCACTGGGCCGCTGTGTGAAAGTCAGTGACAGACTGCAGGGAGGGAAACAGTCA
Source organism: Selene dorsalis (assembly GCA_900303245.1). Lineage (NCBI taxonomy): Eukaryota > Metazoa > Chordata > Actinopteri > Carangiformes > Carangidae > Selene > Selene dorsalis. The sequence continues at coordinate 13,153 of OMNW01012363.1, read as the reverse complement.
ATTATTCATCACATGACTTCTGCTAAAACTACCAGTTGGCAGAGAATGACAGAGGGAGAAACAGGTGAGATGAAAGCAGAACTCAGAGCGATGAATTCTTCTGCAGCTCTGACAATCTGAACACACAGAGAAAGAGACAGCAAGGGAGAAGAGAAGAAGAGGTCCACAAGCAGAGATTGTATAAATGAAGTAAACTGCCAGGGGAGATTAAGAGAAGGAGTAAAAAAAAAAAGGGGGAGAGAAAAGAGCCAAAGGAGTGGAGGAGTGATGAGAGGAGGACCAAGACTCACACCTTATATCTTATATAATGCATGAGAACGGAAGGTAAACACAACAAAATACTCACACGCTGAATACCAAGTGTGACATACATGTGCACACACACCAGTGCAAACAGTCCACTGCACGTGCCAAAGCTCCTTGTGTCTCACACTGGGGTTGAAATCATTTCCATAAGAAAAGAAAAACAGAGTCGTCTTGAAACAGCTCTGAAACGTTTATCTCCTGTGTGTGCAGCGTGCTTGTACTTACAAGTGTGTGGCAAACTCAAAAAATCACACACACACGCACGTACAAGTGCGTATCCATATCCACATCTTCTCTCACATCAGGCTTTCACACACACTTTCACACATCTGCTAATGCGCTTCATTTTGACAACAGAGGCTGAACTGTGTTCACACCTCGCAGCATCTGATGAACTTCAGATTACCACTGAATCTCCACGTCTTTGTTTCACTGACTTTCATCACTGAGCTGCGCACGGGCTGCACCGGGGAGTTAACACCTAAGCAGCAGCAGCAACATCCACCCGGCAACGTGTGTGTGAGCGGAGACAAACGGCAGCCTGTTATGAAGGAGGGATAATTAATTCATGACTTGCTGCTGTGGCACAGGAGTTTTACATATTCTACAGGCAAATTATCAAACCTCACATCTCTAAGACTGAGAGACAATCGTTTATGCTGAAGGCTCAAAGCAGCAATCGAAGCTACATGTTCGCCTCAGTGCATATGTCTGCAGAATATCTATATGATATAGAATTATATCTTTGTTTTATTTTTCGTAATCTTTCTGGAGTTGAGCATCATAATGAGGAGTCAGCTGAAGATAGACCAAGGTAGATGCCTTTGAAATGAAAGGTAGGCTTTATTATTTCCCCTGTCTACATATTGAGGGGGGGGCACAAACTGTTTTTTTTTTTGTTTTTTTTAAGTGTAAGTGTCTTTAGAAACACTCTGAATTATATTAGCTGATGTTACATTATAGATATTCATAATAAGATCATGTTAGAATATGATACTTCTTCAAAAAAGGTTCTATTGTGTTGATTCTGTATACATTTTTTTTGTGTGCAACACTATTGCAATACCAAACCAAATGTTTACACCTTGAAAGAATATTTTATTTATTATTTTACTATTATTGAATGTTGTGTCAGTTTTTGGTTGTTGTGCTGTGCTGTCAAACTGTTTGTGCAGCTTTATTCTCCACTTTTAGCCTAAAACTCATTTCCTTGGGGACAATAAAGTTAATCTAATCTGATCTAATCTAATCTGTTTCTTGACGTGATGCAGTGATTAAAGAATTTGACCTGATATGCTTGTAGCTCTTATTACTAAGCTGCTGCCTGTAGCTTCATGTTTTGCACATGGTTTGGAAATACACTTAAAAGATTTTCTTTACTCAGGATTCAGCCAGTGTCACATTACATCCCTGAGGCTGGTCTACAGACTCTGATCTGAGGCCGAGTGGCTCAATATTTTTATCAACTAATCCTCTGATGACCGGAGAAAAAAAGTACTCAAATGTCAAGAGTTTTCATCGAGTTAAAATGTGTGAGGTGTGTGTGGAGGAGTGTGACTGGATTTGTTCTTGTTAACTACTTGACTGGAGTGATCTGGGCTTGTTTGGTTTGGTCCATTTTGCTTATTCTGCTGAACCTGAAGAAAGAGAGACTTAGAAAAACAGGACATTGAAACAGTTTCTTCCGCACTGACCTAGCAGTTTGAGCTATTTCAACTATTTATCTTTCATATCTCACCTATTAAGACACTTCATTCCAGAGCTTTAATTATAACCCATCAATAATCAATTACTTATTCAACAGAAAACAGGTCAGTGACTATTTTGTTAATGGATTAGCTGTTTTTTTATTTGAACCTCTCTGGTTTTATCTGCTTCAGTCTGAGTGTGCTGCTTTGAGTTGCTTGTTTTACGGAGAAAATTATTAATTGCGAAACTAATTATAATAATAATTTATTTATAGCTCCTTATTTTAACCATACTACTATTTATTTATTACCTTAAGCCAAGTGCTGAAGTGTTTAGACTTCTCAGTCAGCTGAATACACACACTGTAAATCATCACATGCTCAGGCAGCTGAGACTGTGTGTGGATCTATATTTTCACTAAATCATAAATTCTATTTTTATAATTAGCTGAGCTACTCCACAGTTTCTCCATGTAACCGCCAGCAACTGCAGATTTATCCTCTGGAGTTTGAGTTCCCCTGGTGGCCGTCCACACGTTTACCCACAACACACTTTTTCCTCACACACACACACACACACACACGCACACACACACACACAGATAATCCATGTTATGTGTGGACATTTCTTTCCTGTTCAAGGTCTCTAATGTAATGGAGTGGAAGGACACACACACACACACACACACACAGAGGAAAAATTTGCAGGAGCAGAGAATGCGATATGAGATTAGAATATTTCCATCTCCTTCATTAATGTTAATGAGGCTCTGAGTTAAAAATGGCTCTGACTTCAAAGGGTAATGAAATGGTTCAAGGGCTTTTTGCTGCCATGATGTCATAACCTGGCAGGATGGAGTGAAAGGTGGGATGGTGGGTAAGGGAGCGGGTTGCGGGTGCACAGAGGGCAAAAGAGGAGTGAAGTGCAGGCGGGGGAGGAAGAGGAGGAAGGGTAGATGAGGCAACGAGAAATAAACAATCTGACTAATGAGTAGAAGGGGAGCGGTGCTGACGTGGCCCCTCCTGACCTGTAGCATTGATATCATGGCTGATTAATGAGCCATCTGACTGCAGAGCTAGAGAGGAGCCCTGACACACTGTCTGATAGCGTCTCCCTCCATCACTACTACGGGTGGAAATTGTGACTAATTTCATCGCTGATGGGCCAAAAGTTACATAACCAGCACAAAGACTGAGACTAAAAATAGAAACAAACCAAACCAGAATCATCACCTCAGGTTTGTATCTGTCCAGATGTGTCAGTCATGTGATGACTCCGAGACGGATTTCAAGTGGATTCTGTGGAAACATGTTTGACTGAAAACATGTTTGGTGAGGTGAGACTTCCAGCTGGTGCTCAGCGATACTTCAAACTTTACCTTGATTATAATTAATGACCATTCATTTATTTCTATATTTATTAACACTGTCTTTATGGTACTATAAATATACTCAAGTAAAGCAGATGACCTATTTATAGATATTCAGGGAAAAGCTGCTTGGATTGAGGTTCAGTTCACCACCAGCTTCCCAGACTGACATTAGTTAAACTGGGCGGAGCCATATGACCGAGCTTGAGGTAATATTTCCCACATGAACAAACGCATCAGTGAAAGTATCGACCGAAATAAATCATAAGAGAGATTAAGTCAGAGAGTCTTTCCACTGAATTCTCATCACCTCGGCCTCGAATCGTAGTGGACATATGTGCCAGATGTAATTAAATTCCCTCCAGATGTTCTTGACATTTTGACTGCATGAAGACAAGACAGATGGACAGACTACAACACATAACTCCTTGTACTGGCATAGAAAACAGGAACTGAAATCTCAGTCGCTGAGTCCATCAGGCTAAATGTGACAAACCCAGGTGAGACAGGATGATGTCACTCTTACATCAGCGACACAGTTCCTCCTGACTTTGCATGTCATTGTTCAGTATAAACCTCTGACTCCCTCTCTGATAGGATTTTAGATCTTAGATCTAATGTTTATATCATGAATTGATTATTGATAATAAAAGACCTCTGTAGTCTAACTAATAATCTTCACAATTGAACATGACAGCAGCTGGAATGAAACTAATTTTTGCAACAATCTACAAACACGTCACTGACTTGACTTTGGTACAAACTGTACAGAGGGTAACACAGAGTGAACGCAGCTGAGGGACAGTCTGACTCTTCTAAACCTCCACATGCTGAGACATTGTGTCCACTGTAACGGCCTTGTTACAGCTGTGAATGGATTTAAGAGGCAGGCGTGTGATACTTTAACAGCGTACCCATCCAATAACGGCTCTCTCTTTCTCCCACACGTCATTTGCTGCTCAGCGAAATGATCATTATGTAAAAGGCAGCGTGAGGCCGGAGAGCGGAACCGTTTGTGTGTGTGTGTGTGTGTGTGTCGACTGCTGCCACAACTCAACGACTACAGCAGAAACACTGAATGTTTCATGACATTTGAAGTGGATCGGTCACATCTGGAAGTGCCGTTTAAAACAGTGAGATTACTCAGCAGCAATTACGCTAATTAACTCACTGTTTCAAACCGTACCTCAGTGCCCCAAATCACCTTGATTTACTGCTTTTCCTCGCCACAATGATGAACTGAATTTTGTGGTGTTTTTAGTGATTTGGTCAGATGGAACAAGCGGTTTAAAGACGTCACAGTCGGATCAGGGTCCGACATTTACACGAGGAAACTGCCAGATAAATCAATAACAGAATTAATTGTTCCAACAGGATAAGTAAATAAAAGAGAGCTCCTGCATTTGTGTTCGTTGTTGTTACATAAAGCTTCCTTTACGTTTCACGCTGAAGACCACATGCGGAGACGCGACCTGTAGTCACAGTGTGTGTCGGAGCTGTGAGAGCACCACCCGCCCTACGGAATCTACAGCTACAATCTGCTCAGACAGTTTGTGTTTGTGCGTTTGCCACGTTCATTCATTTTCCACTTCTGATGGTAATGTTATGGGACTCTCAGGTTCCTTTGGCCTGAACAGAGCGCTACATTTCCTCTCCTGGCTTCCTGTGTAATCACTGTCAGTGTTTCAGCTGCTCACTCAGCTGCTTGTTATTATGGTTTAATTCTCCTTCTCCTTCTCACTTTTTCTATTTCCTCTTTTTCCCACAACACAGACAAACTGACAAAACAAACCCCGTCTCCTAAAAATGATGTTTCTATACAACTCAACTGCAGCAGGCAAATATGTTTTGGATGAAACATAATTACAACCAGATTAGGTTTCCTGGCAACGTAATGAGTGTGGTGCAGTGGTGGAACGGTTAGTGCCGCTGCATCGCAGGAGAAGGAGTCTGAGTTTGAACCTGCCACCAGGGGATCTGTATCTTCTCCTCGTGCCTGCCTGTGTTATCTTCAGCTTCTCCGGTCTTGGCGAGGGTAACCCAGCCTGAGAGTGGTTCTGCTCGAGGTTTCTGCCTCTTTAGCAGAAGCTCTGTCGCACCAGTGTTGCTTGGTCATGATGGGAACTGTTAGATCCCTGTCATCATAAAGAGGCTGTCCTCAGCTGGAGTCAGCTCCAGCTCCAGGGTATAAACACTGAAGCCAATAGATGGAAGGGTTAACATAATGAGGAATGTCGTTTATTTACATGTTAGATTCCAAATATATTATACATGACATGCTCTCTCTGTACATGGTTAAAGTTGAAGAAAGATCCTGGTCTGGTTAAAAACAGTGAAGGTTCACAGTGACTTCACACACAATTTGTATA
>OMNW01012361.1:0-11413 GCA_900303245.1 Selene dorsalis | reverse complement strand
CAACAACGCCACCTAGGTTGAAAGAGCCTAGGACTCTGATCGTTAACAGGCCACAGGTTATTTTAAGAATCAGGTGACTTATAGTGCAAGGTTGAAAGAATGCAATCAAACTATATCAATGGAGGTCTGACAATTTATTGTGTAACCCAACCCCTAAGTCTCTTCCTGGATTCCACAGTCTTGGGTGTTGTAGAGGTGATATTGTTTGATGGGTTCCACTCCTCCGGCAACATAAAAGTGAGAGGATAATAACAGTCAGTATAAAATCTTAAGGGTCCAAACAAGGTGGAAGCCAAATCCAAAAACAATCCAAGTGTTTTAAAAAGACAAAGAGGGGTACTTAACCGGAAGAGGGGTGCATCGTGATTACACCCCTCTGCGAGCCCACGGCGCTTCCCCCTCTACTCCGGCCGTCCTTCTTCCTCTGAAGTCCTCACTCGCCTGCCTGGTCCCAGCCCTCGATAAGCCTGTTGAGGTAAAACACAGCCACCAATACACGGTCCACACTAGGCTCCCCCCTTTCCGCCTGGCCCTGCAACCGGCCCCCTCTGTGTCTGTTAAGATCCGAGACAAAACTCACGCTTCACCCGGGTGGTAACGTATTACACACCCAGGTCGTAGTCGTCTCTCCCACAGACACGGGCTGCTGCACTTCAGGGTTGGATCGTGGCTCTAGGTGATTCTTCTCCTTCCTTGGTTCACTGGCTGGTCCTCCGGCTGGGCTATACGTGCTGCTTCCTCTCCTCTGCTGTTCTGCCGCCGTCTAAATGAAGTTGTACCTGCGGGTCTTTACCACCTGTGGCTTGTTTGGCTGATTACTCAGCGCGCCGCCTGTGTGTGTAGTTCAAGGCCAGTCCGAAAAAAGGAAACACGATCCAACACAAATCCAAACAAATCAACCCCGAAAAATACACAAACTTACAAATACTGTAAAGTCACATTAAATAATCGAATAACGCATGCAAAGTAATAAATTACCAAAAAGAAGAAATGAAACAGAAAATCTAAACACCACACTAAACTGGCCTTGTCACATATACAACATCTATGTTACATCTGCCCATCCTGGGTGAGGGATTCCTCCTCTGTTGCTCACCCTGAGGTTTTTTTTCTTGGGAGTTTTTTCTCAGTCGATGTGAGGGTCTAAGGGCACACAAGCACATTGCTTGTGCTTGTGTGTGTGCTTTAAAAATGAAGTCTTTTTTTATTGCCACTAAAACTTGTCCCTTTGCCTTCTCCACCAGAGCCGATGCCTTCCTTTGATAGATGAGCTGTTCCTGTTCTTAGTGTACCTGTCTCTGGACCTGAAGGAGAAGGATCTAGGTCAGGCATGTCAAACCGATTCCACAAAGGGCCGTGTGGCTGCAGGTTTTTGTTCCAACCAACCAAGAACACACTGTTTGACCAATCAACTCTCTGAAGACTGAGATCAGTTGATTAACTGAGTCAGGTCTGGTGTGCTGCTGCTTGGTTGAAACAAAAACCTGCAGCCACACCGGCCCTTTGTGGAATCAGTTTGACATCCCTGATCTAGGTGATCGCTTCAACATACACCAGTCTATAGTGAGCGGTTCCTGAAAACTTGGGTAAATTTCTTGTACACTTTGTTGGGTGCTGTGGGCATATGGATGTGCCCTGACACAGTAAGAGCAATGATGACAAATGTGTTTGGGAAGTACAGTGACACCCAAGTAATAATTGACTGCACTGAACTGAGATGCCAGACACCCTCATCTTTGGTGTTGCAAAGTTCGCAGTACAAGTTGCACACTACACTGAAAGGTTTAATAGGTGTGTCACCACATGGTGCAGTCACATTTGTGTCATCCCTGTACTCCGGTTCAGTCAGTGACAAGGAGCTGTTTAGGCAGTCTGGCATAATCCCTCTTTTGGACAGGGACATGGCAGTGATGGTGGACAAGGGTTTCAGGATGGATGACATTGTGCCCTGCAAGGTTTATAGGCCACCTTTCTTGAGCAGAAAATCACAGCTGTCCCATGATGAAGTGATGGAAACCCAGGAAATAGCTAGGTTAAGGGTACGTGTGGAGAGAGCAATCAGAAGAATCAAAGAAAATAAGCTGTTTGAAACAGTTATCCCTCTAACAATTTCTGGCAGCATTAACCAGCTTTTTTCAGTAGCCCGCCTCTTGGCAATTTATCAGAACAAGCCACTGGTAAAGGTTTGGGCCAAAGATCTAGTGCAGTGTTAATAAAAGCTTCTCTTTAAGTGCATCAGCAGCAGCCCCAGGCCACGTTCCCCATTGGCCAGATCATGGACATTCAGTAGAAGCTCAGCATGGACATGAGCTCTGACACCTGTTGATCGCTGAACTTCCTATATGTGACTCTGCAGCTGAAGATTGTTAAACCCTTTTGACAAATGTGTCAGAGGTCTTTCGATTCCATTCCACATTTTAGAAATTTTCCAAACAGTTCAAAAAGGTGGCAGCTGTTATGGTGACGGTGTGATGGTCTCATGGACTCCTGAGTTTACATGTAACTAGGGGAGTAGATTGTTGCCTGGTGTTAGTCTCTCAGCTGCTCACCTGCTGTCACTTTGAGTGGTTTGACGCTTTCAGTGTTTGTTCTGATTTAAATTAAGTTTAGTGATATGTATGTCGGGCTGAACCATTAATCACATTATTATCAAAATCTTAATATTCAAAAGTGTAATATCCAAATTGCAGGAGAAATTCTGTTGAATATCTGCAAACATAACTGCACTCTGATTTTTCTTTTAATGTTATGCATATTGTTCTGTCTTGATAGTGAATAACCACTCCACTAACACCAGAAAGCCCTGACTAATGTTCTTACTGTGCTGCATTTGTTCATTTGTTACAAACATTTGCATGGTTGTATTTTGTTCCTCTGGCTTTGTACTGTAAATGTCCAGTGAAAAATAGATACATGTTTTTGATGGATAAGCCAAAAGTTTTTTTAATGCCAAGTTTTTCTTACAGCTCATTTAAAAGCAATGACAGTTGTTCCAAGTGCATTACAAACAAATCCAATCCTGTGGCACACTATAAAACATGAAAATGAACACAGTTAATAGATGAGAGATTTCTTACTTGCAATTAATAGGAGCACACCTGTCAGATGTAACAACTAATTTTGCAGGTACTTCTGCATATACACATGGAAGTAGTACTAGTCAACCTTCTCTCTAATGGCTGCTGTCACATTTTCATTAACCTGGATACGCTGTACCTGAATATCCTCCTGTGAAAAAAGCACAAAGTCATACCATTGCAGGCCAGTGATCAACAGTTGTCCCTGCACCTGCCAATAATATGCATGGCTTTCCCGCAGAGATAAAGAGCCATATTGCATTTGTAAGTACTTGCGATCCACATAGTTCTTAGCGTTGGGACACTTAACCTCTACCAGCCCAAATGGTGGTTGGGACGATGGGTCGAAAATCAGTTCATCCGGTGAGGCTCCAAGCCTATAGGGGCGTCAGGGTGGATGAAGAGGTCGCAGGGTGTGTAGTTGACATTCTTCATTCGGCAGTACTCCCTGATTGCTTCAAATTCCATGTCTGCACCAAGTGGGAGAACATTTTAATGAGGCTTCATGAACTGCATAATCAATACCTATTTTCCTGTTTGTTAAGACACTAGTACTACTTGCTATAATTGGGTTTAATTGTAAAATTAAGCAGAATATTTAACACACCTCTTCTCATCTCCACCATTTGTCTCATTCCTTTAATGATTCTCTCCACCAGAGACTCCACGGAGCTCACTCCCCTCACACAGCAGACCTCTCAAAAATGTGAGGAGGTGATCCTAGGTCTGCGAAAGAGATGCCATTCCTGGCTGCCTGCTTGATCTCTTGTTGCTGCCTCAATTTTGAGAGCCATTTCTCGTGTGACCATAATACTTTTTATGTGCAGGTCCTCCTTCTCAGTACACACATGAACACACTGTCTTGGAGAGAGTCTGTAGTCCTCCCATGGCATTACTGGATAAGGTGGTGCAGTTTTGTGAATGGTGATTATGGAGGGTACTATGGGTTGCTGGTATGACAGCACACTCCCTTTCTGTGCCAGCCCAAAACCAAGGTTTCAACTAAGGTTTTCTCTACTGTGATGCCCATTGTTGATGCCAGAGGTTTTTCCATGACATGGGAATCTTGGTAAGTATCACCAATGTTGAGCAGAGACATCTCCAACAGGTCACCTACCACACCCTTGTAGAGTGTGCTTCTGTGAAAGACAATAATACTGTTAGGCATCCAGTCATGTAGGAATACATAAATGTGATAGAAAACACTGTTAACTGGCATTACTGGCAACCAGCTGTACCCAGTTGTATACAAATATCTATTAACACAATGACCAACACTAAATTATTATTTTATCTAACCTTCATTCAACCAGGTAAAGCCATTAAGATCAAATTCTTATTTACAATAGCGACCTGGCAAAAGGTTTGTTTTCATTGCCAATTCTACTGTTTAAGTATGTATGTCTTACACAGGGTTGTGTTTTTGTTCAATACCCGGTAAAACCATATTAGTAACAGCTATCTAAAATGACATATCACTCATGTTCCTCACCGGATCCCTCCTTCTGTCTGTCTGTTTTGCTTCTGTCTTGTGATGACCACTTTTTCTATTGGCCCTGGTTTCAGTCCCTTACAGAAGACACACACAAAAAAGAAATCAAAAGACACAAACATAAATAAACATCTCAACAATAAGAGAAAAAACAAGAAATTTGAAATATAATGGAAACATTAAACTAATTATCTAGATATAATCACACTTTCTGAAATTCCTTATTCCTAGTCGAGCCTGCCTCAGTGCAGCTGTGGACAGGGGGCACAACCTGCATATTGAGCTCTGAATAATGCGCTGTTTGAAACAGGAGGGCAACTGTGTGATTACACAGGGCAGTGCCAGCAACGCATGAACACTGATTTGCTGCCATTTCAACCGGCTCTGAGTCCTGAAGCACTACCTGTACAAAACAGATGAAGAGAAGTTTTTACAAACATACACATTGATCTTGGTATCAAACTTTATTGGTGGTCCAAACAGATACCACTGTTTTAAGTCAGGTTAGGTCACTGGGTGAAGTTCATCTGTGAAAAAGTGACACTACAATATAGCAGACAATATAACAGAGGGATTCCCTGGGGAGGCCAGGTGTTGAATAACATGGACTGCCTGGTAGAAACATTCAACAATGACCTCACTATCCTCTTCTTCAACACAGAGGAAAGACTTGCTGCTTTTATCAGTCTTGTCCTCATAAAAATAAATAGGCTCTTACTAAATTATGACCTTGAAGTAACAATTAACAAACACTATGTGAAATCTCGGCTTGATATTATAAATTGATATATCCCTGATACTATATCTCTCAATTTTGAGAGGGGGAAATAGGGAAGACAAAGAAGACTTCCTATTTTGCATTTTCCTTTCCTCTGACAAGTAGACAAACAACAGTGAAACAGGCACAACTGTACATACATTTACCAAGCCTCTCAGAATACAGCTCTGGCTTTTCTGATCAAGGTCGTGTCATGGACCAGGTCATAATTACTGACTGCATTACTTTTGCTCATACTCCGGCAGGCTTGATAGATAATGTCCCTGAACTGGAACAAACAGATAACTTGAACACCCAAACCATACCTCTTATTACTGTCAGGGAATGTGGCTTCTCATTCTTCCTCATTGATCTGTGACAGGCTGCCCTAACACTAACAGCCCCAGTGAGCCTGTCTTTGTTTGATACTGGTGAAAAATGCATGACAACATATGCATTAAAAGTCAAAACAAATAAGAACAGTGCTAGACAAAGTAAGTCTTTGACAGCTGACTTAAGCTAACTCATTTGACACTTCACATCAAACGGAAACTTACGGAAAGAAAAATGTATGTCACCTAGGATTAGTTAACTTTCGTTAAGGCCACCAGTCGCCTATTAGGTAAACTAGCAACTTACCCTCATAGCTGGTGATAAAGGATGAGGCGTACAGCTTGAAGCCTTTGTCAAGCCTGCTGTTGGGGATCCTGACGGAAAGGTGCGCAGCAGTTGACGGGCGGCAGCGCGCAGTGATACGAAAGGAGAGAAAATAGCGCTGAGCGATTGTGAGGTCTGACTTTTTCGTGGACAACGGTTTTGTGGTGCAAATGTATTACTCTTTTGAAAGCATATTGTCTGGAGAAGCAAAGCGCTTTATTTTTGTGACCCCAGCAACTACCCGGAACTACTTTCTTCAACACCGAAACCTGGCCAGAACTCCGCTCACGGGACGCACCGGGAGGAAAGTCACTGTTGATGCACTACACTGCTACTGGAGATGTCATACAACTTCAAGTCAAAAAACCCGAACTATCCCTTTAATCTGCAGAGGTCACAGAAGGATGCTAGATTATGTTGTCTAATTCGTCTTCTGAGGAGGAAATATTCCGCACTCCGGAGCCAGAGCAACCCAACGCTGAGCAGCTCACGGAGCCCAGTGCCAGTGCTAACACGAGCAGACCTGAAGTAAGGGAACCAACACCAATGATGGCGGCAGTTATCAGTAATATTGGCCCTTTTGACGACAATGTTGAACAGTGGAGCTCATACTCCGGACGTTTTGATTACTTTGTCCAAACCAACGGCATTGCTAATCTCAAAATTGTGCCCACCTTCCTAGCTGTGATGGGACCAACAACTTTCAATCTGTTACGTGACTTGCTTCAACCCAAAAGGCCTGGGGAGAAGACATACGCCGAAATAGTAAAAGTTTTGTCAGACCATTTTTCACCCAAGCCATTATTAATCGCTGAGAGGTTCAGGTTTCATAAACGTGACCAAGAAGAAGGAGAGTCAGTGTCTTTGTTTGTGGCGGCACTGAGAAAATTGGCAGAACATTGCGAGTTCGGTAACGTTCTAAACGACACGTTGAGAGACAGGCTAGTGTGCGGCCTCAAAGAGGAAGCAACACAGAAGAGGTTGCTCACCACAAAGAATTTAACATTGGACAAAAGAAGACAAAAGAAGCTCAACAGCTACATGCAACCACCAAAGTGCATGCAATGAGCAGCTCAGACAGAGCGAACGCGCAGGGACCATGTTACCGTTGCGGCAGAATGGGTCACCTAGCAACAGCGTGCAGATGTAAGGATATGGATTGCCGCCATTGCGGGAAACGGGGGCACATAGAGCGGGCATACCAAAGTAAAAGAAATGCTGGCAAAACGACCAGAAATGAGAATAATGACAAAATGTTTGAAAACAGGCAGGACTACAGGAAAGAAAAGAAAAAAAGGCCAGTTCACACAGTAAGGCAAGATGAACGGTCTAGTGAGGAAAAAGGAAAGGTAAAGGAAAAACCTGGCACTGGAGTGACGCATGTCAGAAGACCTTTCAGCAGGCTAAGGATACATTGTTGAAGTTGGGGGTACTTACACACTTTGACCCCTCTCTGCCCATACAACTTGCTTGTGACGCTTCTCCCTATGGAGTGGGAGCGGTCATTTCTCACATACTGCCTAATGGGGAAGAGAAACCTATTGCCTTTGCATCACGAACATTGAACAAAGCAGAGTCTAATTATGCACGTCGGCGGCGTTTCCACCAATATCAGTATGGGCAGCGGTTCACTCTCCTTACTGATCACAGGCCCCTCACAACAATCCTGGGGCCCCATTCAGGCATACCATCATTGGCAGCGAGCCGAATGCAGCGTTGGGCCTTGCTGTTATCGGCCCATTCGTATGAGATCAAATATCGCAAAGCAGACCGCCATCAAAATGCGGATGGGTTATCCAGGCTTCCACTACCTGTTACCAAACCGGAAACCAACAGTGAAGAGGTCTTCTACTTCAGCCAGGTGGAGGGGCGCCTGTCACAGCTGCACAGGTGAAACGGGCAACGCGCACTGATCCTGTGCTGGCAGGGGTCTTGGATATGGTGACAAAGGGCCATTCCATCAGTGATGTTCCAGGTTTTCAGCCTTACCTGTCAAGGAGAACAGAACTGTCAATACAGTCGGGATGTTTGCTGCGGGGAAGAAGGGTGGTCATTCCACCAACACTACGCAAGACTGTTCTGCAACAATTACATGCAGGCCAGAGTGGGATTGTGCGCATGAAAGAATTGGCAAGGAGTTTCTTTTGGTGGCCAGGAGTGGACCGAGAAATAGAGAGTGTAGCAAAGTGTTGCCACACAGGCCAGAAGGCCAGGAACACTCCCCAGTTAGCACCCCTACACCCCTGGGAGTTCCCAGAAGAACCATGGCAGCGGGTACACGTAGATTTTGTGGGACCAGTGGAAGGGCAGATGCTACTGGTTGCCGTAGATGCCCATAGCAAATGGCCTGAGGTGGCAGTCATGAAATCCACCACAGCAGTCAAAACCATTGAGAAGATTGGTGAAATGTTCAGCTGTTTCGGATGCCCCATGCAGATGGTCTCTGACAATGGGCCCCAGCTGGTGTCAGAATTAATGTCTGCTTTCTTGCAAGTGAATGGTGTGCAGCACATCAAATCGGCACCTTTCCATCCGGCTACTAATGGCTCAGCCGAAAGGTTTGTCCAAACGCTGAAACACGCACTGAAGACCTCTGAGGGGCAGGGGTCATTTCATCAGAGGCTGCATCGATTTCTGTTAAATTACAGAAATACTCCCCATGCTACGACCAGGGCCTCTCCGGTGTCCCTGATGTTCAAGAGGGACCTGCGGACTCACTTTGACCTGCTAAAGCCCGCTGCTGTGGAAGACACTGTTCAGAAACAACAAGAAAAGCAGATACAGCAACGCAAACAGACCAAGGAAAGGAAGTTCTCTTCCGGTGACCACGTGCTGGTCAGAAACTAAAGTGCTGGTGCCAGCGACCATTGTGGCGCAGACTGGTCCTGTCTCGTACACCCTCCAGACGGCTGATGGTCGCATGTGGAGGAGGCATGCCGACCAACTCCTACAAAGTGCGGCGCCAGCATCCACACCACCTCCCATGGTCGACAGTGGGGAGGTCCAGGAAGACGATGGTGTGGATACCGTGGCACCTCGTGGGGGTACCCTTGTTTCGGTGGAAGCTGTACCTGATCCTCTGCCAGAGGCGCCGATGGGGTTGCCACCCCCACACCCGGCGCCACTGTCTGCATCCCCCAAAGGCAGTGTACCGGGGCCTTCCTGTGAGCGGCGGTATCCAGAAAGAGAGCGACGGCCTCCCAAACGTATGGACTTGTGAGCTCTTTACCACGGCACACCCAATCATCTGGGGCAGAATAATACCCAGGGGTGCCATCACGGGTGAGGCAGTCTACCCTCACCCGTAGGTTCTGTGTGTGTGTGTGTGCGTGTGTGTGTGTGCGTGCGTGTGTGGGCATGTCTGTGTGTCTGTTATAAAAAAAAAAAGGGGGTTAAAGTTTTATACTGATTTGTTTATAGCTCCCCATGTTACTGTTATTTTGTTATTTTGTGATATACGATTTTGATTAGTGGCAATTTGTGTTATGGGGACTTCTATTTTAAGGGGGGAGGAGATGTCATGTTTTGTTATGAATGTCCCCCATGCACACCGTAGTTTAATCTAGGCATGATGGGTAACCCGGATGTATTGTTTGATTATGCCGAGAAGTTAAGTAAAAAAAAGCACACGTTCGAGCATACTCCTGTCTCCTGAGCCTTATTCCTATTTTAAAGTTATGTAGGATATAACATTTATTGTGTGCGAAGAAATCTCCAAAGGGGACACCATTATTTAAATTTTATTTATTTTGGGCAGTTGTGCACCTTACCAGCTTTTCTTTTTATTAATTTGTATACAATTCATTTAAAATTCAACTACCTTATTTCAGTTGTTTGTGTGTTGTCTCTCTGCTAACATTCGTTCAGGCTCAGCAGTCATACCTGGAATTCTCAGACACTGGCCTAACATTAAATTATAGTTGGGCATCTATTAGCTGTACCTGCATGTAGTCACCATTACAATATCACGGTTTAAAGCTGATATCTTATTGCAGTTATTATATCAGGATCAGACAGTCAGTAGATTAATCTGTGAATATAGTAAACAGATTGTTATTACAGAAACTCAAGCTGGTTAAGATATTAACACTTCATGTTTGTGACAAAGTGGGTGAGAGCACCTCATTTGTCCCTTTACATTTTGTTTATTTGAGTTAACATGCTTGTGTTTGTTTAGTCATTATTCCATCTTTGTTTTATAATTTGAAGGCATATGGTTGAGTTTGCAATATTTATTTAAGTACAAATCATTTACATTAACATTTCTAGATAAATAATACACAGACAAGTTATGTTAAGTTAAATAAGTTTATTAGTTTAAGTGCATTGGTTATTTTAAATGAGGTGTCATACTCACCAGGGAGAGTCCTGAGACAAAAGGAGGAGGTGCTTTTTACTTCCTGCTCCTATGCTCCGGATGACCTCATCAGGTAATCCCACATAGAGGGGAGAATTGTTCATTTGGATACTTACCTGTTCGCAGGGGAAGCAGGGATCTTCCCTCCGGCTTGGTTGAGCCCAGGTGACTCCTGGCTTAACCTCTAGTCTTTGAGGGGGAGCGGGGTTCTTTTGTGGGAAGACAGAACTAGGGCAAGCCATGTGCGCAGGAGAGTGCGCCGTGTGTTTCTTTATGTTGAGTTGAGTTATTCTCAGTTAAGCTATGTTAACTGTTGCTTTCATGAATACTTTTTGTAGATAGTTTCATTTTGGTTTTTGTATGTTTTGGTGACACTCTCGTGTTATAAATGTACTATTTTGAATACTGGGACCTTGCGCTTCAAGTCTGCCTCCTACAATCCTTTCACTCTGGCCAGAATTACCAGAATGTTATAGACACGTTTCATGTTGGAGATAATTTAATGGGTTTAATAACATGATTGCACGATTTCAGTAATACCAACTTGAAACTTTAAGAAGGCAGAAATTGAGGACTGGAACACCAAAACAACAAGCTGAAAAAGGCTAAAATGTTGCCATAATTTGCGGAAAACTAAAGAGTAGGGTCATGATTCTCTGTAGTTTCTTACTGCTAGTGGTGCATTTCAGATTTGACATAGTTGATGCATAATTTTGAATATTAAGTACTCCAGCTTCAATAGACAGTAATACACAGTAAGCCTCTTAAGTTGCTAACAATATTTTCTGCCTTCATAAACTTGTGGGCATAAATTACATATATTGATATTATTAATAGTTAATATGACATCAAAAATTTAAGTTGCTAGGTGTACTTGTAATGTGAGTGTTTAAAGTCATCTTCCTCATCTCTCTTCACACTGATTCTACCTCATGCTCAGGCAGCAGAAAAAAATGAAACAAAACAGAAAATAGAAGAGCTGCAGGAAGGAATTATTCAAATAACACTGCTCAGTGGAAGTCTGCTCTGTACCTGTGGGCATTTGGTAGGAGGCAGGGGAGGAGAGACGAGGG
>OMNW01012360.1:65548-81864 GCA_900303245.1 Selene dorsalis | reverse complement strand
ATGTTTATGTTTATTAGTATATATATATATATATTAGAATTGTCTTTGATGGTTTTAATCCAACAATAACAAATTGTTGCCGGTATTGACTAATCAGTTAATCATGTCAGATTTAAAGTAGGCTATAGGCTACTGGTCAAAGGCAAAGTAGGTAAAATGTAAATTCAACCAGAACCTCTTGTTTCCAGATTTAACATTAGTAGAAGTTGTATAGCTGTAGCGTTATGCAATAACAGTGCATAGGTTCATATGTGTGTACTGTAATTTATGATTCTAATACGATTTACTGTCATGAGACACAGTGCCCTATGCTCCACTGCAGAAATATAAACAGAGAAGAAGAAGACGTCTGTCGTGACGTCCTTCCGGTGTCATGTCAGCTTAGTGCCGAAACCACATGGCTAACGTCTGTGGCCGCCTGTAAACCTCTATATTTCCAGAGCTGACTTTAGTGAAGAGGTTTTAATGCAAGAGGACAACAGAAGGTAAGTAACGGTGTTGTTTTTTGTTGTGTTAGCGTGGTGTTAGAAAATGTTAGCGACAACAATGCAGACGAGTTGTGTTTGTGAACGGCTTTTAGTACTAAGCAGCTAACTGCTACCTGTCAACGTCAGAGGTTAACATTATATCCTTTATGTATAAGGAGACCGGGGATGGTTGTAGCATGGGTCACTTTTAACACTTCCGATTTCTCCAGTCAGGAACAAGTTAAGAATCACCTGCTCACTTCAGTCGTTTTTCCATATGTGAGGAAGTAGCCCCAAGTAGCCCCTGTGGTAGACACGGCCAACTTCACGAGGAAAAAACTCATATTGATGTAAGAAATTATTTTTTTTTCCTGCTTTGTAGTTTAACTCACCAAACTCTAATCACGTTTATCGTGTGTCTGTGTAGATATCTTTGATGCAAGTTGTTAGTGCTAATGTTTTAGTTGTTAGCTGTAAGGTAAGCTAGTTCACGGCTACAAGAGCCTGGGTTAGTTGTAACAACAAAAGTCTGAGTTAGTTGTAACAACAAAAGTCTGGGTTAGTTGTAACAACAAAAGTCTGGGTTAGTTGTAACAACAAAAGTCTGGGTTAGTTGTAACAACAAAAGTCTGGGTTAGTTGCAACAACAAAAATCTGGGTTAGTTGTAACAACAATAAAACATGTTAACCTACTCCACCCAAAGTTTTAATTGCATTTATGTTTTCATTGAATTTCACAGGGATTAGTGTTAAGGTTAGGATCTGACTATGGCTGACAGTAACTAACATACTTTTTATAAGTAAAGTTAAAGTTTTTTTTAGTATGAAGTTTTTGTCATAATCCTTATTTAATAATGTTACATTTCACCCCAGGGTGTGTTACAACCAACCTAGACTATGGGGTGAATTGTAACATTTCACTCCTTGTGTTTGAGACTAAACCATGCATTTTCTGTTTGTGTTGCAGAGATTACAACTACGCCATTTAATATCAGACACATGCAACTAGTTTGTATCATATTTTGAACTCACTGGCTTAAAAGAGATACAAGATCCAAGATACAGACAGAAGTGTCAAAAATGTTACAACCATGCCAGGTCTCCCCTACCTCTGTTTTCATCCTCTAAATTTACAAAGTGCCATACTGTTGTAAGAAGAGATGTCCCTCGGTGCAGTTAAAGGGATAGCTCAGTTTTTTTTGAGTGGGGTTGTATGAGGTAGAAATGGCCACTAAGTATAATATCTGCAGTAGAAAGGTCTCATCAAAGGTCTCATGTTTGAAATTTCTGAAAGAAATGGACACTGTCAGAAGTATGTTAATTCTGTTTTACTTTGACTTCTTAAACTTCTTGGTCGGATGTTGATGTTGGTCATACCTCACCAGCTGCATTTTTTTGAGCGTCACATTAACAGATATTGTTCCATGTTTGCACTAGAAAAAAAAACATACTTTTTTAGTGCATGTTTTTAATATTCCACTAACTGTCCACAGATGGCAGAAGCTGTACAGGAGAAAAGTCGTGGCTTGAAGTTTGCAGAGCAGCAACTTCTACGTCACGGCTGGGAACACGGTAAATTACTTTTAGTCTGTTTTGTGCAATAATCCAAACACCACGATGATGTGGAAGCCTCAGGTGTTTCACTCTGTCCGTTCTATCCTCAGGTAAAGGACTGGGCCGAGCTGAAAATGGCATATCAGAAGCTATCAAGGTCAAAGTGAAATGTGACAAAGGAGGGGTGAGTATGCAATGATGCATGAAGGTTTTTGGTGAGCAGCTCTGTCCAGTTACCAGATCTGTCTCTGGTTTGGGCTCAACTAGAAAGTTATTGTTTGTAACTTTTAGATGTCCCTCGTCTGCAGGTTGGCCATAAGGAAGGAGAGCAGTTCACCTTCCACTGGTGGGATCATGTCTTCAATAAGGCCTCTTCCAGTCTGCAGGTGGAGTCTGATCAAGTAGGTCGTAACAGCAAAACAGCCAAAAAGTGACCGCATACTTGCATAGTTCCCCTATCAAAGATTTTTTTGTGTGTATTGTGGCGTGTGGTGTATTTATTTCTGTGCCAACAGTGTGTGTGATTTCAGAAAGAGGATATAAACACTTGTTATGATGAGCTCATTAGGCTACACTCTCTCGCAACTTTTTCAAATCAGTGTGAGACCATTTAGATATCTAGAGACATCTTTAAAGAGAGTTAAAGTCAGTTATGAGTCACCATTAAAATCACAAAAAAGAAGTTTCTGATCACACTGATGAGTTCCTCCTCTTGTCAAAGAGTGGAATCAGCTGGCACTGTATAGTATAGACACAGTGGCTCAAGCGTTTTGTGGTTTTCCCAGGGTGGTATCAAGTTGAAGAAGACGGTGGAGGAGGATGAAGAAGATGGCACCATCTCCAATAAGAAGCCACGGAAGGCCTCCATGGCAAAAGCCAAACTATATGGATGCTTTGTTAAGGTAATTTGTATGTTTCACATTTACTGAAAAAATGTGGTTTTACTAGGGCTGTCAAACGATTAAAATTTTTAATTGCGATTAGTCTCAGAATTCCCTGAGTTAATCGCGATTAATCTCATTTGTTTCTTTTTTGCTCGAAATAACAGCAATATGAATGGAAAGCATAAGCAGCATCCAGAATACAGGTGGTTTTTAAAAATCAGCCCGAGTGAAGATGGCAGAGAGAGAGCAGCGCTGTTTGGTGACAGGAAGAAGTTCTCTAGTGTAGGAACACGAGGAGCAAAAACATATGCAGGTTTTCTGTAACATTATAAGACAGTGCACCGCCCCCCGCCCAAGCTGAATGAGGGGGCAATTTAAAAAAAACAAAGACTCCACTAGTCTCCATGAAGCGGCAGCTCTATGTCTCGCAGCAGAATGGGAATAAATGACAATAACAAATCTATGCATATTTTTACGCAACCAACTTGAAGGTGCCTTACCACCACCTACTGAACTGGAGTGTGGGACAGTAGAGGAAAAATGGGCTGCGATTAAAAAAGAAATTATGTGTTATTTTTTAAAATTAATTGCATCACGATTAACGTGTAAACTATGAAAGCCCTAGTTTTTACATACACGAGTCAACAGTAAAACAGGTGATAAAGTTTTAAATCAAATTTCTAATGATTATCTGACAACAACTGACTTAAAAGACATTTATACCTTCTACATTTATGACTTTGTATCAGTCTGCAGTCCTTGGGACATAAATTGTGTTTTAGCTGTTCCCCTTCTACTATTTATGATGATAAAATGTGAAGGTTACAGGCCTCATGCCACAGTGCTGGGCATGTACATGTATTTATGTATTATACATAAATTAACATATATTTCCATGTTTGGATTGCAAACCAAAGCTTGTGAAAGTGTAAATCCTGCAGCTTAACTACAGGGCAGAGTTTACTTTATATTTGAAGTGAACCTTAGCAAACATGCTGGCTGTGATCAGTCAGGATGCATTCCTTTACGTTATATTTTCAGGTAAACAGACTGATTGTCGTCTGATTCTGACAATGTTTGCTTTTGTTTGCATGTTTCTCTTTTAGTCAGCCACACTGCTGTCTGGTCAGGAGCAGCCGGAGCCAAAGTCTTCTAACTCAGACGACAGCAGTAGTTCAGATGAGGAGGATGACCAGAGACTGGATCTGTCCAGCACCACCAAGTGAGACCTCAAACACACTGAATCTGGGCAAAACTTTACTTTCAGTGGCCTTGTTATAAGTATTTAAAGAGACCTTATATCTGCTCATTAGCAAGTTAACTGTCTTAGAAATTAATTGTAATAACATCTCAGTTGAAATATTATCACAATATCAATTGTAACATAATGTATATTTGGTCTCAATAGATTATTTACAGTTACAGTATATTTCAGTGTATGCTGCTTAATGGAGAGGTGAAGTTTAATGTGAGGTCAACATGACAACAGCTACTGAGCATATCTTGATTTCCTACCCTCCCCTCTAGTTGGTGTGTTTAATTTCTTTATAAACAGTAAGGTTTTAAGTGCTGTTGACATCTTTGAATTATCTAAAACTTTCAACAATGCCCTAAGTTACTCATTGATCCCCACAGACTTTCTGATGCAGATCTGATGAAGGCTTGTGGAGGACGCACGGCTCACAAGTACGTTTTTTGACTTCTACAAAATTTGAATGATAAAGATTAAACTCTTGTTTACAGTAGGAGTCATAAAACAGAACTGTGGTATATTTCACCATGACTGAATTTTCCATGCTGCTTGTGTTCTTCAGAGGAGCCAGACATGGCCTGACCATGAGTGCCAAGTTAGCCAGACTAGAGCAGCAGGAGGCCGAGTTCATGGCTAAGTACGGCAAGAAGAGCCAACCAGCAAGTGACTCACTGGGTTGTGTTACGACAGCTCCATCAACCTTAACATCGGATGAGAGGCAGGAAACTCAGCGCAAGAAGAAGAAAATGAAGAAATCGTTTGACCTCAGTGATGAACTCAATTGTAATGAAGTATCTGAAAGTCATGGAACAGAAGTTGAACCCAAAAAGAAGAAGAAAAAGAAAGCTAGTGGTGAAACTGAGGAAATACCTGATGCTGTTTCCACACAAGATGTGATGTGTGCAGACAGTGAAGCGGACCTTTCTGACCAAACAAAGAGGAAACACAAAAAGAAAAACAAACCAGAGTGCAGTGGAGAAGAAGAAGCTCCAGCACCTGCAGCACAGAGTCTGGAGGAAGCTGCAGAGCCGCACACGGACACTAAAGTGAAAAAGAAGAAGAAGAAGAAATCCTTCAAACAACACAGTGAGGAAGAGGAGAGTAATGATACAGAATCCAACCAGTCAGAGCAGGTCCAAGACGCTGCTCCGAAAACCAAAAAGAGAGAAGCTCAAATTTCATTCAAAGAAGAAAAAGTTACAGAAGAGAAATCAACAGTGAAGCAGAAAAGGAAAAAGTGTAAAAAAGAAAAACTGTTAATAGATGATAAAGTAGATGAGGATGCACTTCCTCCAAAGAAGAAAAAGAAGAAATCCAAAGAGTAGTGTTTGGCTGACAGGAGCAGAGCTTCACTTTCAGTCATCCAGTGAGGTAAAGATGGAGGACGCACAGAGGCTGTGCTCTCTGATCTCACCCGTACATGCATGGAGGTGGATTCCACTGATTGCACATCACCTTTAATTAGTAACTGAGACTGGCAACAGGATAATGACATCCAGCAGTTGTGCCTTCAGAACAACCGTACTTGAAACCTGTCAAATAGACTTTTCAACAAGTATTGATGATGAGCTTTTATGTATATATGCAGATTTACCAGAGAATGAGTTGACCAGTTTGATTTTTACTGCAGGTTGCTGCTGGTGATGCAGGCTGTTGTTAGATTGCTGATTGTCTATATCTTGCAATACGTGCAGCTCAGTGAGTCCATAAATCAATTGTTTGGATGCTGTAGATGATTGTTTTGATGGGTCAGCACTCATCCACACAGTGCAGCCACAAGTCCGGCTTTTTAAAATCAGCTCATGGAAAAAAAAGTAAATGTTGACAAACTAGTAGTTTTTGTCTCTGACCACTTCTAGGTATGAATTGTAAAGAAAACAGTACAGTTTCTGCACCATGAACAACTCCTGTGTGAAGGAGCTGCCAACCTGGCTTTTATTAAAGGATGAACTATTACAAAAAGTTCAGATTTCTATATGCAAATAAATGACTGTGACTCATCAAACTGCACCTGCGTGACTCGGGTTTATAGAGATTTCTATTTCCATATAAACAAGTTCAATAAAATTACAATAACACAGAATTACATTTTTTAAAGGAAAGAAAGTAATAGGTCATAGAGAGAAATGATACCAAACAACAATCACTTCAATTTTCATATCCCAGTAACTATGTAAACATCTTTCAAACCCTTAATTTCAATTTCTTTGGCCCGTTATCCACATTTTAATGGGAAAAGATCAAGTTGAGTGTTAACAGCTTACAACTGATGTAACTGATGCATTCAATGTTCCTAGATGTGAAATCATAGTTTGTACGTCATTGACATCACACTCTACTTCCACCTGAACAAAGTGTGGTAGCGTAGGGGAAGTATGCATGTGATGCACAGTACCACCATGTTATATGGTAAGAAAGTGATACAGCTCATATCCAGTAACAAAGTAAGTTCAGTGACGTTAACATGGCAGGTTTAGAAGTTCTTAAAGCAAAGCAGGAACAGATTTGTTGCAGCTGTTTGTAGTTGGTGTAGAGGCCCGTTTACTTGAACATAATGCGTGTATGATCTCAAGTCTAGTCCTTGATTGCTTTAATTCTAAGATGATTACACTGACAGAGCCCCATTATAAGTTGGTGCTAGCTGGCTAGAAATGAAAAATCTAGTGAATAATTTCTCTTGTGAGGACGTCAGTCTCACAGATGAATTTGTTCAACATTGGACAGTTTGCTGGGTCCCAGCTGGCTGTGGTGTTCTTCTCAGGGATCATCAGTGCACAGGGACCGCCGTCACCCAATTTGTGCCCTATCCAGTACCTTCAAACACAAAACATGAATATCAGTAACCTTCGTAACCTTTCTACTACAGATGATGACAACGTATATTGAGACAATACTGCAAAGTACAACACATGAAAAAACAAATGACCTGATGTGTCTGAAGATTCCTTTGCATTTCAGTAGTAAGATATGTAGAGGTGCATCATCTGACACATAACAAGTGATTTGATTGGACAAAAGGCATTCAGCGAGAGGTTACATCACGGCTGATGGCCAGACAGCCATGATACAGAGCTAACAAAACTGAACTCCTCTAATTGCTGTCAAATGCAATGTGGCAGCTCAGGAGGAAGACACGAGTACATTCAGACATTCACTTACTGCAGAGTGTCCTGGTGTCCATCAACCCAGAACCAGTCCTCGTTATCATTTCGCGTTAATCCAATCCAGTACCCATGATAATTGTCATAGTAGTATTTAATGTGTTTTTTGATGAATTCCTGTAAATCAGCCACAGTCAGTCAATAAAAACACACTGAATTTGAGAAAACATAAAAAACACTTCAAGATTGAAAAACTAATACAAAGTGCGAGGTGTGACTTTAGCACAACATTGAGCTTAATGTTGTATTATTATCGTGGTAGAGCTCACCTGCTCTTGTTGACTGTCAATGACAACCAGATCTGCTGCTGCTTTTTTGCACTCCTTTTGGCTGTTTTGCCATGTCATCCAATGAGATTTTTCGTAAAACAGATAGCACTTTTCCTGGAACAGAATCCAGCCCTTTTGACATGGTTGACACTCTGTATTCAAATGGAAGTTTCAGTTATTTCAAGCAAAGTTCAAAGTGAGGTCATGCACACCTCTAAGTAGTCTTGTCTACAGGTGCGTAGGAAAAAACAGAGTAGATCAAACACAACACAACTCGGTGTGACCACTGTCAGGCAGATTCTGCCTGACGTTGCTCTGTCGAGGATTAAAAGTCCTCATGCAAGTTCACAGTGTGCGGGAATCTTTTGTCTCGGTTAGTTCAAGCACAAAAAAGGTTATTGTCACAAAAGATGCAAATGCATCCTCGAGCCAGTGTACAATTGAACAAGTGCTGCATAACACCAATGAAACATAATCATGTAAGTTTAAACTGAACAAAAATGCTCTCAGTAAATGTTTAGACCAATTGGCCTTCATGTCTTTACTGGAAGTAACTGTGGAAATTATATTTGACAATAAGTTCATCCATTAGGAATAAGGAAAAAGACACCATATAACTGTTTTAGACACAATTGTTGGTGGTCAAAGTGCAAGCGGATAACGACTTAAACATATAACAGACTTATGGTGTCTCCATTATCTTTTTATACTGTAAACTAACTTTCATTTTAGTCCCTCCATTTTTCTTTTGGTATTACTTCAGTTAAACTCTTGCTATGGTATTTCATCTTTTCCTTATTCCTAATTTATCTCTCTCTTTTTTTTATAATACCAGACCATAATTACTCATTGGCTTGGTTTAACTCTTGCTTTTTCCCTATTTCTAACCACCATCACTTAATTTGTTATAAATTACAATTTCCTTCAGTAAAGACATAAGGGGTAAAAACTCTGGTGTTAAACATTTACTCAGGATGTTTTTACTCATGAGCAACATTCTGCCTATTTTAAAACAAATCAAACAATTAAACCATATTGGTGAGTTAAAGGCTACTGAGCAGTCCTCATAATGAATACTGACTTTTGTCAGGGCAGTATGCATTTACTGGAAAGTTGTTAAATTTCAGGATGACACTGAGCGTCCAGTTGAGATTATCTCTGTCTCTGTTCAGCTCCTCTGCCTCCTTCTCTAAGAGACTCTTCTCCATGGCCAGCTGCTTATTTTCTGATGTGAGGCTGCTGAGCTTTGCCTTGTAGTTTGCTTCCTCTTTGTTCATCTTCACGCTGACTATGGGGATGATGAAAAAAGAGACAGCAGTCAGTCAGTCAGTCATTCAGCAAGTGCATTTGATGCCATCAAAGAAGCAATGCCCCTGAGAGTTTTAGATTCTTTTCTGTTTCATTTTATGTCAGGGGTGTCAAATGTACGGCCTGCGGGCCAAAACCAGCCCACCAGAGGGTCCAATTCAGCCCACGGGATGCCAAGGCTGAAAATTACATAGAAGACAGAAGAGGCGTAATATTGTTGAAACGGAGGAGATCCTCCTTGCCTTGCCTTGCCATTATTTCGGCCTGCTTGAAATCAAATTGCGCTGTGTGTGACCCCTGAAATAAACTGAGTGTGACACCCCTGTTTTATGTGAACCACAGCATGAAGTACTAAGTCTTTTAGGACAGGATACTGTATGCAGTAATGTATTAGAAAAATTATCTTACCATATAGTACAAATTGTTTGTAGTGAGTAGACTAGAACATGCTGTAAGGTCCTTTAATGTCAAACTAGCCCAGTCAACAAGAAGTCAAATCCAGAAAGTCAATAAGTCAACATTACAAATCAAACCTGTAAAAATCTGAAGTAGTTTGGGTTGTTATTATTATTTTATTCTATTTTATTATGAACTTCACAACTTCTGCTCCTGTTTTCATCTGTTAGATGAAGCCATCCCAGACTGACTTGGTTGGTCTAACTGTGATGTAAGCTGTTGAGAAAACAGAGACTGTTGAAATCAGACTCACTGTAGATGATGGCAGCGATGCACGCCACCAGGAGGACACAGAGTAAACCCAAACATCCTGCCAACACACCAAAGCGCTGAGAGTGTGTGGCTTGTTCACCATCTGCTTCTAATGAGAGAAAACCCGTATCAAATCATGATGAGAATCATAGTCATCTTATTGATTACACTGGGGAACACAATTTTTGTTGAGTTAGGTCTGACAGCTGTTTTTAACTCATTTTTGGGTGCGGAATCCAAAACTGATCTCAGTTTTTCTCTATCACGTCAAGATTTTGAACTATAGGTTCCCTGTTTTCTTAAAAAATATGAAAAATACTGTACTTAATATTGACATACAATTAAATATGAAAGAAACAGGCATGGCTGCAATGTTTATTTAACACTATTATGTTTTTACAAAGGATATGGCTACTGTAATTAATCAGCCGGCAAGTCTTACTACAGCTAATCAGTGGAATTTATCTTATCTGGACGGTAAGCTGTGGAGAAAAAACTTGACATGCGAGAAAAAAACTGACTGCAATTTTGGAATCAGCATGCCAACTTTACTTTTTATCAGCATAAAAATCTAACTCAACAGAATTTTTTTTTCAAATTGTTCCCCAGTGTTATCATTACTATCAGGGTCACTCCACTGTCACTTCTGATTCTGTAATCATATAGGAAATTAATACATTTACTAGTTTAAGGAGTAATATCTGGAAATGTCAGCATCACCAACATTCATGCTTTATGTGGTTTTTATTTACGAGTTAAGCATATTGTACATTTTAAAGTGTTTTTAACTTAACTGAAAATTAATTTGGAGAATGTATAAAACTTACTTGGTACAGTAGAAGCAGCCTCTTTAGATTTTACTGTAGCATAAATAGTTGAGTCATCGTTTTTCTCTGGATGATGAATGACATGACAAAAGAGTGTCAAAAGTGATGTATACCCAGTTCCTAAAATTCACACTTTGGGTAACTGATGAGTCAAGAACGGAAAGTTTTATTGTACAGGAATGTAAATTTGATAAGCTTCTACGTCTCACTTTGCCTAGATCTCAAATCAAGCGAAATGTGTTTCTCTTGTGTTGACTCCTGTGTCAGAAGTCTGTAAATGTGTATTAATGACTCGCCAGATTAGTTTGGAAGAAAAAGCAGAATAAGAAATGCAGCTGTAATGTAGGGTACATGAGATTATATGGTGAGAAACCAAAGCAAAATTTGTTGATGGACAGTGTGAGATATCAGGTTTGAGCAGCAGGTGAAAGTAATTCAGAACCTTTTCTCATGCAGGAAAACAAACAGCCCACAGTGGTCAAACAGGATTTTGTTACAGGCAAAATCTTTTGAGAAATATTCAACAGTTAATCCCAATTAACACCCAAAACAGGAGTTCCTTACCTTTTGGAGGTCTGCCACCATCTTTGAAAACCACAGTAGAATAATTCATCTCCTCTTCCATCCTTAAGTGTCACACTTTGCCGTAAAGTGCCGAGTGTGGTGATATGACAACTGTTTTGAACGGTGTAACTGAACTTTTGTTCTTCTGTACGATCTGTGGAGAACCAACAGGAGTTTCCTCTTCCCCACTCAACACGCTACAAACTGCAGCTTCTCAGCTCACGTTAAGTTGTTCCATTCTTACTGGACAATTTCAGACAGTGATGTTGCAGTGTGGCTTTGTGGTCATTGATTACACAAGACGTGTGGGTCCAGTATTGTGCAGCCTAGCTGGGATGCATGTGCTGAGAAAGGCTAAGACTAATGACACTGTATAATTTCAACACTGTTGTATTAGGCTGAGGACTATTTCAAGCCTGAGATTCATACACATTTGGTATGTTAGTGAGTATTTACAGCAGTGGGACGGTGTATGTCAGACCGACTCAGTAACAAATCACCACGACCTTTAAAATCAAGGAACAGTCAGAGCAGAAGTGTGGCTCATCAATGTGTTTTAATTGTTTCATGACAACCATTTGACTCTATGGCACAGAGGAAGAGTAAAGAGCAGTTTGTAGCTACACAGTGTGGTTGCGTCAGAAGAATGAGTTCACTATTGGTTGACATTGTCCTTGTTTGAAGGAGCCATTAGTATAGTGTATGTCTAAGGATCATCACATTTATTCAACACAAAGATTATAGATGAGGAGAGGAGAGGAAGAGGCGTTTGTCCTCATAAAATCCATAGGTGTGTCTCACAGGAAAAACAAAACCAATACTCAGGCAGCTGTGGAAGGTCGTAGGTTCGATTCCAGTCTGCATGTTGAAGAGTCCTTGGTCAAGACACTGAACCCACATTTGTTTTTGAAATGGTTAGCTTTCCCGCTAACCGTCCCTAGCATTGTACGAATGTGTGTGTGTGAAAGGGTGAAAGTTACAAACAGTGTAAAGCACTTCGAGTGGTCTGAGAGACTAGAAAAGTGCTATATAGCACAAGTCCATGTACCTTTTACCAAGATTAATGATCAAAGTCTTGTTTGTATAACTATTATACAACCTTGGAAGAAACATATAACTGCAATAAAAGTGGAGGAGACAAAAAATATGCTTTGATAAATAGATCATCTGATTTCTCAAATGTTAAATAACTTAATTTAACAATAAGACTGATTCCTAATCTGCTCTGATCAAGGCTCTTGTTTCACAGACATAGCGGTTGGTCATTTCACAGGATGCTGTCCTCCAGTTGGCCTGAGGTTCTGCGTGTGGCAAACTGAGAACACAAGATGCACTGAACCGAGGTTCCTTTTCTTTCCAGTACCTAGTCAAAAAAAAAAGAAAAAAGATTCACACGATTTTAATTCATCCATTTAATCCAAAAACATTTAGCACAGCATAAAGAACAGCAAACCTGGCTTTGCTTAACAAAATCCTCCCGCCAGCACCTCATTCATCAGCATAGTTGGACTTTTTACTCTAGTTGTGTAACATGTAAATCCTTAAACTTTTATAGTTTTGTCTGAATCTCTTTTATATTGTGTTTGGAGTTGTATTGTCCCCATGGTCAAGAAATAGTTCTAAAGAAGGTATGTCAGAGAGTATTTCCATAACCATAACATCTCTGCTGCTCTGTTCATTATTGATGTGTGTGTTTCCCTGTTCTCCGTGTGAGCTCCCCATGTTGTGTCACACTGTGCTGTCAGTACTTCTCTGTGCAAGTGTCAGTAAGAGTAGCAATAAGAGTTTTGTCAGAGTCATGACAAAAAGGTGCCTGAACTGTTGCCATGATACACACATACGAGAGTGACTGTTCTAGAGTAACTTAGTGTGTGTTTGTGCTTACGCCACAGTGACGTTGCTTCCATCGGTCCACATCCACATGTCGTTCTGCTTCAAGCCAATCCAGTAGCCATGTTTTTCATCCTTGTACTCTTTAGTGTGATTACTGATGAATTCCTGCATTTGTGATACATGTGTTAATGGTCATTTGATTGATTAGTTTTCAGTTCCATCATTTTCTTTTGTTTTAAGTAGCAGTCAAAGGTCTCTGTTTCATTATCTTTGGCAACACCTATGGTCATTTATGTTAACTGTAGGTTTGTTAATGAAACAATTCAGTGGGGTCACAGGCTCAGTCACTGTTGTGTGACCTCATTCAGTCATGGATGTAAAAAACATTTTCAATTCTTTCATATTGCCTGTTATTGATGTAGTTCTGCTGGTGAGTGCAATTAAAAACATTTTATTTTTCATTTATTGATTAGTTTAGATTAGTTTGGTGTATTTGTATATTTCATGTTCACATGTTTTAAAACTGTGTATCACCATCTCTGATCTCCAAGTACTGTCATATTTCAAGGTGCTTGTACTTTACTCAAATACTGCCATTCACTATACTTCAACTACCCCACAGTTCTTGAGGCAAATGTAATATGAATGTGATAAATATTTGCTACAATACAAAACAGATGTAGCCTGTGTGATTTCAGGTGTGTATGAGGAGTTCCACTGATGAGGTATTTTCCAATCCGTGGTATTTACTGTTTGACATTCACAAAGGTAAAATTATCCACACGTTTCACACAGAAGAAAAGTCTGAACTGATGATCTAATAATGTCATATATGGTAATCCATCAGTGACAGTAGTCAAGTACTTTCACTTTTGATGCTTAATGCAAATTGATCTATGAAGACAGAGATGAAGTGTGTTCATGTTTGTTGACCAATAAATAACAGTTAGTCAGTCTTGCCTGTTCATCCCAACTTTCAATCACCAGCAGATCTGCCTTTAGTTGTCTGCAGTATTCACGACTGTCTCTCCATGTCTTCCAGTGAGACCAATAATCACTTTTTGAAATCAGGTAACAGTGTGACTGGAAAAGTTCCCAGCCATCCTTACAAGGTCCACACACTGTTGATCAGGAAACAAATACTAAAATCATAACCACACTCACTATGTTATATGTATGTTATGCATTAAAGAATAGCCTACATATTCTCTATATTCTCTAGATATATAACAGCCTACATTACATTGTATATTGTAAATGATTAGACTGTGTGACTACATTTAAGATTTAGGAGCTCAGGAGAGGCTGAACAACAGGAATGCTTGTGAACATAGTTTTTGCAATTGTGCTTTTCCACTCACCTTTCTGTGGGCAGCGGCTACTCACTGGGAAGTTGTCATATTCCAGGATGACCCCGATGGTCCAATTGAGACGGTCTCTCTCTCTGGTCAGCTCCTGTGCACCTCTCTCTAAATCTGCCTTCTCCTTGGTCAGCAGCAGATTCTGTGCTGTTAAAGTCATGTTTTCTCTGCTGTGCTCTGACATCACTGTTTTCACTGCAGTCAGGAGGGACAATGTTACTGTTGCATTCACATATCATTATCTCAGATGCCTTAGTGGACAGGTAAACGGACAGATGGACTTACAGTGGATACTGAGGGTGATGACGACTGCCACCAGGACCACACAAACAATCCCCAGACCTGCTGCCACCAGATGAAGCAGAGTATGCAGTGGAGCTTTCTTTTCATTGTCTAGAAAATCAACAAAAAATATTTATTATAAACATATATACCAAATAGTTACATATATATATGATATACCCTGGCCTATTCATTGCAAAAAAGCAGGCATTTGATGCACAACCTTGTAGGACAGGCCGTGTGTCACATGCCTGCTCAGTCTTCACCTCATCATAAATGACTTCCTGGTCGTTTGATCTCTCTGTAAAACACAAAACAGCACACAGTTTGAGTTGTGATATGTGTGACTTTCAGGGGTCACTGCAGGTCAGCAGTGTGGCACCTTCTGCTCTATTATTTATCACAACAGTGGATAACTCTTTACTTCATCATTGTTGGGGGACTATTATATTATAATCAAAACACAATACAACAATTACAAAGTCAACACTTTTTTCCCTTCAAGTTTCCTTTGAGTTGACACTTAAATCCACCTGAAGAGGAGGCAAAATTACAAATTATGAAATTATTTATTCAATCATCTCAATGAGTCATGTTTTCCATATTACTGAACATGAGTCATTTTCTCCTGAAAACATTTTAAAATCATGCTATCAGGAAAAGTGACATATGTTCATTTGGTTGATAAAGCCAACACAGATCTATCTTAACTGATTACCCATGGAAATTTAGAAACAACACAAAATGTAACAATACTAAAATTTGAAGTTGAACCCAGTCTATATTTAGATAGCATGTGTGGTACTGCTTCTTCGTGCATGGAGGAATCACACCATTGTAGCAAATACAAGTGAAGAGGCCTGCATGCAAAATCTTACTCATATACAACTATAATAATACATTTAAATTATGGCATAAAACAAGAATGAATCCTGTCAGAATTTTATTCAATATCAGAGTAGGACATTTGTACGAATTTTAATGCTGGTTGTGTTTTTCATATTATGTAAAATATTACAAATATCATTTCCCTAAAAGGCAGTGTAGGGGGAGTTTAAAATTGCAAAGAATGGAAAGAATGGTGGAAGAACATAAAGCTGAAGGACTTCACATCTGTAGTGAAGTAAAGAACATGATTGACTTTAACACTTAATTAGACACAGGTATCGTTGATAAATTTAGGTTGTGCACCGAAAAAGTCAGAAGGTATAATTTACTCTTACCCTTGAAGGTCACTGTCACGTAGTTCAGCTCCTTCTCCATGGTTTTCACTTTTGTCTGAGACAACAAACCAACTGTGGTTGATTTAGTACATTCTCTGCTTCTCCTTTTTGACTGAATGGTGTAAAACAGGGCTCTGGTGGTTTGGTCACTGGTGGATTGTGACAGTCATTTCCTTGTGGGTAGCACAATGACAACTTACACTATGTGTAAAGCTAAGGCCACAATTTCACTTTAATAATTATCATTCCAACTAATTTCTTATGTTTTTAACATGTTTATGTTATGAACCGCTTTTAAATTATTTGTTGCAAAGTACTTTGTGCTTCTTTTCCAAATATGATTATAATTGTGGTTCAGTCTCTGATGCTGCAACAAAATAGAAACACAAAAACATGTTTGAAAAGTGATCCTTGCAACTCATCCATCAGATGAGCAGTTAACGTTGGAAATGTTGGGTCTAAACAAAGAAAGAGAGAAAAAAGAAATCAAGTGAATATGCATGTAGGCTGGGCCCCTCCTCTCAAGTAAACTGTTCTTCTTTTGCTCTCTGCTGACTCAGTTCATGAGAAATTGTCTGACACTTCCTGTGCAGACTTCTTAAAAAAAAAAAAAAAAAAAAAAA